>PVIY010010056.1:0-70184 GCA_004026745.1 Myrmecophaga tridactyla | reverse complement strand
GTTGCGGGGGGGGGGGGTGGGGAGGCACCATACAAGCAGAGCAAGAAATAGGAAAACAGGAACTGAAAAATTCTCTTCTGTTAAACCAAACCTAAGCTAGAGGTCCAGATAAAGCTGAACTGAATGTCAAAGAACAGTTCATCTGTTCAACAAACAACAAACAGCAAATTCATCCAGCAAGAAAACCCTAGGTGAAAGAAGTGAAAGCAATCTCCAGAATAAACTAATTAAGGTAACTAAAAGCCTAGACACCAGCAAAAAATAACAAATTACACTAGGAAAATTGAAGATATGGCCCAGTCAAAGGAACAAATCAACAATTCAAATGAGATACAGGAGCTGAAACAATTAATTCAGAATATATGAACAGACATGGAAAACCTCATCAAAAACCAAATCAATGAATTGAGGGAGGATATAAAGAAGGCAAGGAATGAACAAAAAGAAGAAATTGAAAGTCTGAAAAAAATCACAGAACTTATGGGAATGAAAGGCATGGTAGAAAAGATGAAAAAAACAATGGAAACCCACAATGGTAGATTTCGAGAGGCAGAACATAGGATTTCTGAACTGGAGGATGGAACATCTGAAATCCGACAAGAAAAAGAAAATATAGGGGAAAAAATGGAAATATATGAGCAGGGACTCAGGGAATTGAATGACAATATGAATCACACAAATATATGTGTTGTGGGTGTCCCAGAAGGAGGAGAGAAGGGAAAAGGAGGAGAAAAACTAATGGAGGAAATTATCACTGAAAATTTCCCAACTCTTATGAAAGACTTAAAATTACAGATCCAAAAAGTGCAGCATACCCCAAAGAGAATAGATCCAAGTAGACGTACTCCAAGACATTTACTAATCAGAATGTTCAGAGGTCAAAGAGAAAGAGAGAATCTTGAAAGCAGCAAGAGAAAAGCAATCCATCACATACAAGGGAAGCCCCAAAAGATTATGCGTAGATTTCTCAGCAGAAACCATGGAGGCGAGAAGACAGTGGGATGATATATTTAAATTATTAAAAGAGAAAAACTGCCAACCAAGAATTCTATATCCAGCAAAATTGTCCTTCAAAAACGAGGGAGAAATTAAAACATTTTCAGACAAAAAATCACAGAGAATTTGTGACCAAGAGACCAGCTCTGCAAGAAATACTAAAGGAAATACTAGAGACAGATACGAAAAGACAGAAGAGAGAGGTGTGGAGAAGAGTGTAGAACAGAAGACTATGAGTAAAGGTAAAAAGAAGGAAAATTAGATATGACATATAAAATACAAAAGGCAAAATGTAGAAGAAAGTACTACCCATACAGTAATAACACTAAATGTTAATGGGTTAAACTCCCCAATCAAAGGACATAGATGGGCAGAATGGATTAAAAAACAGGACCCATCTATATGCTGTCTCTACTCAAAGGACATGAGGGCAAGGACACAAATGAACATTTGCACACCAATGTTTATAGCAGCATTATTTATAATTACCAAGAGATGGAAACAGCCAAAATGTCCATCAACAGACGGGTGGCTAAACAAACTGTGGCATATACATATGATGGAATATTATGCAGCTGTAAGACAGAATAAAGTTATGAAGTATGTAACAATATGGATGGACATTATGCTGAGTGAGATTAGCGAAAAACAAAAGGACAAATACTGTATGGTCTCACTGATATGAACTGACATAAGTGAATAAACTTGGAATATTTTGTTGGTAAGAGAGACCATCAGGAGATAGAAATAGGGTAAGATATTGGGTAACTGGAGCTGAAGGGATACAGATTGTGCAACAGGACTGAATATAAAAGCTCAGAAATGGACAGCACAATACTAACTAACTGTAATACAATTATGTTAAAACACTGAATGAAGCTGAATGTGAGAATGATAGAGGGAGGAGGGCTGGGGGCATAAAAGAAATCAGAAAGATAGATGATAAAGATTGAAATGGTATAATCTAGGAAGGCCTAGAGTGTATAATGATAGTGACTAAATGTACAAATTTTAAAAATGTTTTTGCATGAGGAAGAACAAAGGAATGTCATTACTGCAGGGTGCTGAAAATAGATGGTAATTAATATTTTAAAATTTCAACTTATGTGTGAGACTAAAGCAAAAAATGTTTATTTGGTACAAAATTTATATTTTGACTAGTACTTCTCCTAATATAACTTATGTAGATTGTTGGTTGAACAATATAAGCACATGGAACCTTGGGTAGGACATGAGATTTTGTTGGTTTGTCCAAAGTGATGCCCCTATGAATCCCAGAGGATTTGATCAGTGAGCGGAAAAGTATTTGCAAAGTCTCCTTCAGGGAATGGTGAGAACGGGGGAAAATTCAACTTCCCCAATTAGAATTCTTGATATTCTCACAAGCAGTATGGACAACCAAGGCTAAGGGCTGAGCCCCCAGTCTTGGGGTTTGTTCACATGAAACTTAATCCCACAAAGGATAGGTCAAGCCTAATTAAATTTAGGCCTAAGAGTGACCCCCAAGAGAACCTCTTTTGTTGCTCAGATGTGGCCTCTCTCTCCAGCCAACACAACAAGCAAACTCACCACTCTCCCCCATCTATGTGAGACATGACTCCCAGGGGAGTGGACCTTCCTGGCAACGTGGGACAGAAATCCTAGAATGAGCTGAGACTCAGCATCAAGGGATTGAGAAAAACTCTAATATGAGCTGAGACCCAGCATCAAGAGACTGAGAAAACCTTCTCCACCAAAAGGGGGAAGAGTGAAATGAGACAAAGTGTCAATGGCTGAGAGATTCCAAACAGAGTCGAGAGGTTATCCTGGAGGTTATTCTTACGCATTAAGTAGATATCACCTTGTTACCCAAGATGTAATGGAGAGGCTGGAGGGAACTGCCTGAAAATGTAGAGCTGTGTTCCAGTAGCCATGTTTCTTGATGATGATTGTATAATGATATAGCTTTCACAATGCGACTTGTGAGTGGGAAAACCTTGTCTCTGATGCTCCTTTTATCTACCTTGTCAACAGACAAGTAGAACATATGGAATAAAAATAAATAATAGGGGGAACAAATGTTAAAATAAATTTAGCTTGAAATGCTAGTGATCAATGAAAGGGAGGGGTAACGTGTATGGTATGTATAATTTTTTTTCTGTTTTTGTTTTATTTTTCTATTGTCTTTTTATTTCTTTTTCTGAATTGATGCAAATGTTCTAAGAAATGATCATGATGATGAATATGCAACTATGTGAAGATATTGTGAATTACTGATTATATATGCAGAACGGAATGAGCATATATGTTAAGAATGTGGGGGGTTTTTGTAATTTCTTTTAAAAAATTAATTAAAAAATGTATTCTAAAAAAAAAACCAAACAAAAACACACACAACGCATCAAGATTTCCAGAAGGAAGAACAGAAGAAAGGAAGCTTTTTCCTGGGGTTGAAACAATTGCACGCAGAAAGATGATCTTAAAAATTGTAACATATACTCAGGGCAGGAATCAAATGCAGAAGAGCTGAGAAAATATAAACAGTTAAATATAGGTTACTCTAAAGGTCCAGAATAAGTTGGACCAAGCCATCAATGAAAGCCAATCAGCAATAAAACCCAAGGGAAGGGGGAGAAATTAACCTTCAGAATTAATGATCAGACACCCAGATATGAACCAAAAATTACAAGGCATATTAAGAAACAGGACTATTTGGCTCAATGACGGGAACAAATTAAAACTTCAGAGGTGACATAGAATTTGGAACAACTAATCAAAGAAGTTCAAACTAGTCAAAATCATGTGGATAGAGAGTGAAAGGATATAAAGAAGACAATGCATGAACATGAAGAATTTGAAAGTTTAAAAAGAAACATAACAGAAATTATGGGGATCAAAGGCACAATAATAGAGATTAAAAATACTAGAGATACCTATTATAACTTGCCAGACCTCAACCAAAACCATTCCAGCCAATCCTAAAGAATACTTAGGGCATTATATAAGATTCTACAAAGGTTCCACATACTTGGGTAACTCTCCAAAACCTACAACCTCCAGATGGGTCTCTGGACTAGATAAGCCCTGAAACCTAGAAGGCCAGCCTCTCTAGAACATCAACTAGTTCCATCCCCTTATCCCATAATATTGACAGCCCCTTCCAACATGAAAAAGTTAGAATGGGCATAGCCTAAAGAGTGGGAGAAAGATCAAAGGTGATGGTGGAGTTATACAGAGAAGGTTGGATTTAACAAACGAATGCTGAATCATTATACTGATATTTCTTTTAGCCTCCAGTAACTTAGAGCAGCTAGAAATAAAACCTAAATTATGGAATTGTAACCCATACCAAACTCTGAAATCAGTTCTACAACTAATTATTGTGATGTACTTTGAAATTTATTGCTTTTATGTATATATGTTATTTAAAGAGAAGGAGGAATATAACAGAGAAGATAGGATTTGATGACTGCTGAATCATTATACTGATATTTCTGTTGGTTTCCAGTGTCTTGGAGCAGCTAGAAGAAAAAAAATGAAAAATCATGAAACTGTAACCCCTACCAAACTTTAAAATCTGATCAATAACTACTTGTTAAAATATACTTGGAAATTTATTGCTTTTTTGTATATATGTTCTATTCCACAATTTTAAAAATGTTAAAAAAAATACACTAGAGGCATACAACAGGCAAAGGAAAGAGTGAGTGAAGTAGAAGACAAAACAACTGAAATCACACAGTCACAAGAAGAGATAGAAAAAATAGAAAAAATTGAGCAGTGTTTCAGGGCATTGAGTGACAGCATGAAGCATACAAACATATACATCATGGGTGTCCCAAAAGGAGAAGAGAAGCAAAAAGGAGCAGAAAGAATATTTGAGGAAATAGTGGCCAAAAATTGGGACTCTTATCAAAGACATAAATATACATGTCCAAAAAGCACAATGTATTCTCAACAGAATAAACCTTAAACAATCTACTCAGTGGGTCTCAGTACTTTTTATGCATTTGCATTTTCACACCTGTAGGAAATAAGAAGTGAAATTACATACTCAAAATACAATATATAATTACCAAATGGTTACATTTGCCAGAGGTCTTTGTTTCTTTATGCTGCTTTGATCTGCTGTTTAACATCCTTTCCTTTCATTCTGAAGAGCTCCCTTCAGCATTGTTTATAGGGCAGGCATAGTGATGATGAACTCCCTTAGCTTTAATTTACTTGGGAATGTTTAATCTCCTTAATTTCTTTCTGTTGAAAGAAAGTCTCACCAGATATAAAATTTTTAGTTGGCAATTGCTTTCTTTCAGCATTCTAAGTATTTCTACCCATTGCCTTCTTGCCTCTGGTTTCTAATGAGAAACCTGCACAACAAAATTAGAACTTCTTTGTACATAACATGTTGCTTTTCTCTTTCAACTTTCAGAGCACTTCTTGTCCTTTGCATTTGACAGTTTTATCAATATGTGATGGGCTAAATTATTCTTCAAGTTTATTCTGTTTGATGTTCTTTGGGCCTCTTAGATGTATGTATTTACATCTTCTAGGCTATTTCTAATTTTTGTAGTTCTTTTTATTTTCTGCTCCTTAGCCTGACACATTTCAATTGTCTTATCTTCAATTTCACTGATTCTTTCTTCTGCCTGTTGCAATCTGTTATTCAAACTCTCCTGGAAATTTTTCATTTGAGTTATTTGTAGTTATCAACTCCAGTAGTTATTTGGTTCCTTTCTAAAATTTCTATCTCCTTATTGAGATTCTCGTATTGTTTATTGTTGTGTGTGTGTTTTGTTTTGTTTTGTTTTTGATATCCTTTAGTTCTTTCTCTGTATTTGCCTTCATCTTCTCGAGACTGTAAAGATTGTTTTTAAAAGTCTTTATCTGGGATGTCCTAGTTTGGTCTTCTTTGTTGATGTTTTCTTGATTTTTGTCCTCTTCTTTTGGCTGGGACATCATTTCCTGTTATTTGTCTTGTACTCTTTTGTTGTACACTGTAAATTTTATCATTTTAAATGTTAACTCTAGGATTTATTCTCTGAGATGTTTGTTAAGTTTGTAATCAGCTGGTAATACGACAGAAATTTTCTTGAGTGTCAGCTTTCCTATCAGGAAGTTCCATCCAAGATGAATGCAAAGTGTAAGGACCTCCTAGTCTTTTCTGGTCCTGTATTTTGTCCTGGGCTTTTGTTTGCAGTGGTCTTAGGACTTCTGTTTACAGGAATTTGAACACTCCCTCTACTTCCCAGGAGACAGACCTTCTCATTCTCTTAAGTGTTCCGCGGCCGAGTTTATAGCATGCAAGCCCTTGCCCTAGGCTGTCTGCCTCAGTTGTTAAACTTTCATTGTCCTAAACTGCTGTTGCCTGGAGGGCAAATTCTTTAGGTGGGGGTGGCATTGGATAGAAGAGTTTCCCCAGTTTTTCTCTGCCAGAATAAAGCCAGGTACCACAAAGGGAGCACCAGGTGGCTCCAAGCTACCCTGGAGAGGGGATGAGAGAGGGGCCAGGAAGGGTGCCAGGAGTTCTTATATAGCTCCTCAAACTCCTGAAGCTGCACTTATATAGCTCCTCAAGCTGCCATTTCTTGAAGTGCTCAGCAAATGCAGCCTTGCAACTGTCCTTTACAGCTCTGAGGAAGGGTGCCACCTTTAAGTCTCCATTGCCTTTGTCCAGAGTGGGTTGGAACAGTAACAGCCCTCAGAGCCCAGTTACCAGCAATTCAAAGTTGGTAATCAACAGCTGTGATCAACAATTGTTCCATGCCCAGATCTTGGCATGTGTTGTGTGTGCATAGATTTTTATGCCTTTTTTTGCACTGGGAAGCCATGTCACTTCTGGACTCCACTGCTACCTGATGTAAGAGTAGAGGCCGGGTGATGGTAACCATTGTGCAGAGAGAGTGATTTACTGGCATTTACCATAACTAACCAGCCTCTTTCTCCTACTCTTTCCTCAATGCTGTTCTACTGGACTCTGGAGTTTCAAAGTAGTTGATTTGGACATTTTCTGCCTGTTTAATAGTTGTTCTGGTGGAGTGACTGATTTCTGGAGCTTCCTACTTGCCATCTTCTCACAATCTCTACCCCATATGTTCTTATTTTCTCACAAAGTATAATAAGAACAATATAGCTTTAAAAATATATAGCTCTTAAAGGTTTATCATCATAGTAAAGAGTCTTCTTTAAATACAAAAAGGCTGAATGTCCTTTATTACTTTGTTATATATATCTTTCAAACTAAATTATTTCTGTCTAAAATAGACTGAGCAGTTATCACTTCAAACTTAAACAGTATCTTGTACTTAGAGTTCTCAAATCATTTAATCTATAATATTCAGTAGAAAATCTTTACCCTACTTAAAAGAGATTTGGGCCCAGAATGGGAATGAGGGCTTGTAATTCGGTATAGTTTAATGTAATACCGGGATACATCCCAGTGTATATTAGGCAGATAATTAAAAAGAAAAAATACAGAACTACTAAACTTTACCACTGGGGAAAACCCTGATACTATCTTAACATTAGGGATTCCCCAGTCAGCAGGCCAAGACTTTGATCTTGAGGCTTGTTCTTTCTGTAGCAGAGAAGCTACCTAAGAGTTGCTTCTAGAAAATCTCTTTTGAGGACTCAGTTGTGGCCTCTCTTTCTAAGCCCAACCTTGCAAGGAAAATCATTACCCTCCCCTCTGTGTGGGGCATGACATCCAAGACTGAAAGCCTCCCTGGCAATGTGGGACATGACTCCCAGGTATGAGCCTGGCCCTGGCACTGTGGGATTGACAACGCCTTCCTTACCAAAAAGGGGAAAAGAAAAAATAAGGTATCAGTGGCTAAGAGAGCTCAAACAGTTTGAGAGGCTGTTCTGGAGGCTACTCTTGTGTAATCTTCAACTAGTTATTGCTATTTGCCATGGTTTGCCAAACCCCAAACAACACCATTCATGCTAATACTAAAGAACACCGAGGGCTCTGAGATTCTATATAATTTTCATGCACTAAGATTACTTTACAGAAACCTACAAGCTCCATATGGTTCCCAGGCCAGATAAGTCCTAAAACCCAGCGGGGCCATTCTCTGCAAGAACTTCTACTAGTTCCATACTTCTATGCCACATTGTCAACAGCCCTTTCCAACATGAAAAAGTTAGAATAGGCATAGCCCAAATACCCCTAAAGATTGGGAGAAGGATAAAGGAGGAGTTATAACAGAGAAGTTAGGATTTCACAAATGAGTATGACTGCGGAATCATTATACTGACATTTCTTTTAGTCTCTAGTGTCTTAGAACAACTAGAAGGAAAAACCTGCAATTGTGGAACTATAATCCATACCAAACTTTGAAATCTGTTCTATACCTACTTGTTACAATGCACTTATAAATATATTGCTTTTTTGTATACATTTCACATTAAAAAAAAAAAGAGATGGGGTTAGATATATGAAATTGCTTATTCAGTATTTCAAAATAAACTATGATTGGTGTTAGTAAGATTGCAAACTCCTATTTTAGTTTTGGACAACGTTGTATATTAAAATATTTACTCAATGCTAAAATTTTTATAAATTATAATAATTATAAAAGAAAGCATTTTAGCTCTAGGGTTTGATTATATTGAAAGAAATATAAATCTGCTCACATTATGCAAAGAGCACATGAGAAACATTCAAATATTTTATAACACTTCCCTTTAACTGTAATAAATGACCATGCCAGAAAAGTAAGCATTTTACAGTGCCAGATCTCAGTGAACATTAATCTCATTACAAGTAAAATCACTTTAACTTTTTAAAGTCAGTCTGATTATCTATGTGTGACTGAATGCAATGCCATGAATGAATATGTCCAGTACAGGACAGGCACTCTGTGCACATTGCTGGATCTAAATCTGGATTCTTTTCTTTATGGAGTTGTATGATCCAGGATTTCCTCTATTCAGATACCTAGGTGCCACAACTGAATGAAGAGAGAGTCAGCGAGCTACTGAATCTGAAAACATCCACTATATGTGTCCAACTCAATTTTAAAACAAAGACATGCTTTTTCTTAAAATTATAAAAATCATGGATGACAGTTCTTTGCAGTTAGTTTCTGCATTCTCTATATTCTATCTGGCCCTGGAGTTTGTTAAAATTTTAAAAAACGCTACAACAGACTGACATCTATTTTCATGCTCAGCCTTAAACTTACATATATTCATCAAAGATAGTTGATCAGTTGCAACGCTTTAATATTCTAGTTAGTGTCAATTGAAATGAGGAGCCTTGTGGGAATACTTTTAACCCAAACAAACACTGAATTTAACAAATGACATCAAAGAGCTTTATATGATATGTTTAAAATTGTTTTCTTGTGCTATTCAGATTTTCCAGGTAATTAAATATAAAACAGAATGATTCATTATACATATGTAGTGTCATTTGTTATGTGCTATTAGTTATCTCTGCACATTTTTCTCTCATGTGTAATTTAAACTTCATGAGGGTAATATATACACAGAGCATACATAAGCACATTAGCAAGTATGTAATGGGCACTTTACAGAGGAATACATCTATATTGTTCAATTCAAAAGTAACGAGGGAAAAGGAAAGATGTCATAAGGCAGTGGCATAAAATCCAAAGACTTTCAAGGCCTAACTTGCAGTGCTATCAGGAACAAATATCTTAACCTCTCTTGATCTCAGTTTTCTCATTTATAGAACAAGTAGGATTAGCTGATCTCTAAGTTCTATATTTTATGATGAACTGTGAGCTGTCAATTACAAACCACTGCCTGAAGCAACTAGACCAATGTGATACTAAAATCTAAGTACCAACCAAATTGTTTAGCATTAAGAAGAACATAAGAAAATAGCTTCATTCATTCATGGTGTATCTGCACAAGGAATACAACAGGCAATTTCAGGTGCTGTACCTTTGAAAGACCATGCAGAATTAGAGTAAGTCCGTAAACAAGGAAGCTAAAAGAATCCAAGTGATAAATGGGCTTTTCAATAAGGAAGAGAAAAAAATTAGTTCTTTTTCAAAAAGGAAGAAAATGTTAATGAAGACTTATATAACATCTGAAGTAGTCACTTTTATGAAGGGCTATTGTGAAGAGGCATAAAGTTTTTATTTTTTTAAAGTAAAAAAAAAAACACTGTTTTTATTATCAAGCAATGTGTGCAATAAACATTGTTATTCATCCTCACCTGTCTAAGATGTGCTTCATCTTTTAAATTCAAGGATGGGGGAAGAATGGGATGGTGATGAGTGACAGGGAATATGATAAGGCTCAGATGAAACATCTGTTGTGTACATGGTAATTAAAAACCAAAAGTGTATGTGTTTTAAGCAGGCACTTTGAACAAGCATGACCCAAGGAAGACTACAGGAAAATGTTCTATTTTAAGAGAGAATAGTGGTGATGAGACGGTAGCCACACACAGTATGGAGGCAGTAGATGTGAGTAGTATGTTTATGTGTGTGAGAGAGAGAAAGAGAAAGAGAGAGTGCCCCCAGTGAAGTGGGGAAGGGGAATAAGAAAGAGTATTATTCTGCTTGATCCATGCATAGAGAGTGTGGGTGAGTCTTGGAAATCAATTATTGCATCCTCTCAATCGTACTTTGGCAATATGTCTTGCAGTCATCCTCCTTCCACTTTCATACTGTTAATGGAATCAATCTTCTCTCCCCTCATTATATTAATGATATATATATCTCATTTCTAATCTCCTGTTCTGTTGCAAAAGTGATTTAATAACATTCTTTTCTACAAGCCATCAACCTGTGTCAAGACAAGTGTTTTCATCAGTTGTGCACAAGAAATAACTAAAAAGTCAAAATAAATTAAAATTCAAAAATAGTTTAAACAGTCAAATCTGTATCTATACATCTATCTACAGTGATCTATAGTAATTTAATTCCTTTTAATGCATTACCGTATGCTTGAATTGGATGGAACTGATTGGAAAAAAAGCTAGAGCCCAGGAATTGCACATAGCTCTGCATGTAAATTATTCACGTGGCAAAAGAAAAACGACTGAGAATAAAAGCCTTTAGGGAAAAAGTCCAAATTCCATAACATCATGGATGATTTTTCCAATACTGGCCTCAATGTAGCTTTCTATTCTCTATTCTTTTGCAGCTGCACCTCTGCAAAATCACCTATACTGGGCTACTCCTATCCCCAGAACATTCCATAAACTTTCATGCCTCCAAGTTTGCTGAAATCATTCCTAGCCCTCCCTTCTCCACCCATGACTACGAAAGTTTTTATTATTTAAGAAACATTTAAATATCCTCTAGTCAATAAAACTCCTAGACTTTTCCAAGCAGAACCAACACCTCCATCATACTCCTTGAACATCGTATTGTGTAATTATTTCTGTGCCCAGTACTCCCTCCTATCACTCATGAACTCCAAAAATTCAAGGAAAGCCCTATACCTTTTCAGCTTTTTTTCTTAGCTATCTTATTTTAGCACCTTGCCTGACAGATAGCTTTCCATCAATAATGGTTTGAATGGAAATAGAAAAAAAAGACAACAGCAACAAAACATCTGGTTCTATGGGATATTAAGAATCTCTTGTTGTTTACTAGAGAAGATAATTATTTAAGCTACTCCACGAAAATCTTCTGTTTTAAAGTGACTTCAGGGCAGGAAATCTTGTGATTTCTGTTAGTAACACTTTTCTGAATTAAATAGCCCTGTTATAGGTTTTCTCTTACATAGGAAATTCTTATAAAATTCTGCAAAAGGATGCCTAAATTGTTAAAATATGAATTTTATACTACCAATTAAGGGTCCTCTGAAAAGCAGTATATTCCAATTAAGAAAACGTGTTTTGTCTGACATTCCAAATGTTGCTTATCTGTATACTGATGTAATGATTAGTCAGGAGCATTTTTTCCTATTTTCTTCTTTATTGTTTTTTTTGCTATCTGTTCCTGATATTATACTATGACTTATGGTCTTCAATATGAGTTAGATCCTCAATTGGAATCAACAAAATTCTTTGAGCTCTTTAAAAGCTCCTAAATCTCCCAGGAACCCTCAAATTTCCCTTCCCTCTAATAAGAAAGGTGACAAAATTCTCTAGTTTCACTATAAATATACATCATACTTGGTAACTGAGTTTCTTTAAAAAGTCCTCCCTTCAGAAGTCTGGGGGCCTATAACTACTTGCACAGCAGTGGAGTCCTTCATTTAAGTATATGTGTACTTAATGCTCTTTTAGCATATCCAGTGAATCCATAAGAACTCTGAGTCTCTGGCAAATGAGGCAGGAAATCTATGGTAAAGCACTGAGAAAGTTCTATAATATGAGACAAGAGGAAATGGGATGGACAACTCCATGAATTCTGGGAAACTATTTGGACTCCAGAAAGGAGTGGGAACATAAGCAGACAAATTGCCTTCTTGGGAGGTAGGACTTGGTTTAAAAAAAAAGAAAAAAAGGAGGCATATGAAAAAAAGTCTCAGATTCCCAGAGGGGTAAATATTAGGTTGAAATGAAATGAAGATGCCAATGATTTTCTGATTTCTGTACCTAAAACTTTGAAGTACTTCACGGTTTATGAACAGATCTATTAAAAGGTTAGGTCTAGGGTGGGCCCGGGTGGCTCAGCAGGCAAGAATGCTTGCCTGCCATACCAGAGGACCAGGGTTTGATTCCCGGTGCCTGCCCATGTTAAAAAAAAAAAAAAAAAAGTTAGGTCTACACCTCTTTAATAGAGAAAAACAGTTTGTCACCATCCTAAATATAAAACTACAAAATAGCCCATTTAAAAAATATTCTAGTTCTTTCAAATATGGGGAAGAAAAAAATACAAACAAAAATGCGTAAGCAATTTTATAATAATTAACTTTGGCAAATCAGAAGCTTAACTAGGTTGGCATTTAAAAATGGATATTCAAGAGCTACTATATTTACATTAACTTATTCAGTAATATACATTGAGCATTATATTGGCACTATATGGGACACAAAGAATGAGAAGAGGTACTTGCCCCTGAGGAGTTCTCTCTAGTAAAGGATCAGGGACTTACTGTTGAGACATCTGTGTTCAAATTTTAACCATATTTAGGCCAGCATTTTCCAGTATATTCTAGGCAACATTAATTCTATCAGAACTCCAGTAGAAAAAAAGATTCCATGGTTAGGTACATTTGGAAAATAAGATTTACCCAGAGCACAACATAGAAACATAATAAAGTCTCTGAAGTCTTGTAGTAAAGAACTTTAATGTTGTTTAACTCAGCATTTCCTAAAATTATATAAATTACAAAATCTTTTTTCACCTAACACCTTTAAAACATTTCTTGCAATTAAATGAGGACATACACATACACTCTCCTTTGATACTGTAGGAGTTACTGAAAGAGTTTTGAAGTTTTAATCTTGTTTAAATTTATAGGTTCTATGATTAAAACAAAACAAAAAAACTTGTGTATATAATATTGAAGAGGGAACTAGTAGCACAGAGAAAAAATAAATTGGTCTCTCAATAAGTAGTTTGCTTTCAAAACAAGGTAGTAAAAAGTTCTTTCTCCATATCCTTTGTAGATTGCAGAAAGTACTGTCCTCACCTAAGATTGTATTTTTATTTCTTAAAAGTCATAACTGATTGACTCTCCTCAAGCTTTTGGACAATTCTTGACTCACGTATACAATCGTAAAAACAATAAAGGTTCCTCACTTCTGGAGGAGCTAAAATATCTAATGGTTCTTACATACAATCTCTTCTGCTGTGACTATTACAAAATGTTATTCTAACTAAGCTAAAGTGGTAGTAATTTCTTCTTCACAGGCATCATTGCTCTTATCTTTTTTAACCAATTGGTTTCCTCTATTTACTCATTCAGATGATGTTAACTCACAAACTACATAGAGTTAATGAATAAATAAAATTACCCCCTCGGAAACTCTGTAAATATTATACATTTGCTGCTCATAAGGATTTGCTTCAGGGATTATGTGTACCTTTCCAGGGTGGGTAGAAATATACTTATATGTAAGAGATGACACAGTGACTGCTGGTAAAAGCCTCTATAGTTAGGTTTGGAATACCAGTTTGCGTGTTGATAATAATCAAGGAATATGCTTTAAAAGATAGTTTATAAACTCCTACAGATTTTTAAAACCTTTGCTGCCCCTCAATCCAGAACATAGTACAATGGCTAGATGGGATTCTAAAGAAATTGAACCAAAGTGACGAGCCATAATGCCCATTTTTCTTAAGACTGGATTTTTTTTGTAACTCATAAAATATTAATGGCCTATGAGATTTTCAGGAATCCACTTCACCTTGCCCCCATGATGTAAAGCCTGGTGAATGAGGTCAGATCTAGGGTCATTAGTGGAAGACATAGGGAAAACTTCACTCAAAGGGGCCTTTTCAAGTCCTCCTGACTACTTGTCAGCACCAGTGTCTTTCGTCTTGCCTATGCCTCATGTTTAAGATGTCTATAAAGAAGTTTCTTGGGCAACTCCCATTTGAATTACCAACTAGTGGTAGTAGTTTACAGGTAGCTTCTGGTAGTGCTGGGATTATCTAGAACTTCTGTTCTAACCCTGGCCTTCTGGTCAGGAAAATTCAGCCCCATGTTGCACACACAGTCAATCTTCCAGACCTATTTCAAGTGAGTCCATCATGAAACAACTAAAATCCCCAATGACAGCACTTGCATATCTGTGAATAGGAAGGTTTTCTTTCTGACTTCACTTGATGCTTCTTTACTACATTGTACTCTGTCTCCCTTAAGTACAGACCAGCTTTTGCTTTCATGCTTTGAGGGATGGCCTTGGCCACTTCTGAACTGGGCTCAAAAAATACAGAACTTTTAAGGTAGAACTACTGCACTGAAAGGCTGAAAACCTTTCTGCAAGGAACTTAATCACTTTCTTCTTGAAAAGAAACACTTACTTGATACCTGTCACTCAACACAAGAGAACTAAAAAGAAATGCTAATCTCATTCACCAAAAAAGATTGGCAAATAATCACTACTAGAATACAAGTGCATGACACCGACCAAGCATTGTGAGGATTGCTACTTGATATACTACCGTTGCTGAATTTTTTGGCTTTGTTATCTAGTCTCAACTACAAGTTGAAGAGCATCTACTCACAAAGACTAATTTAACTAAAATTAATTTTACTAAAATTAATGGATCTGTATCTTATTATTGTTCTTATATTCTTGGTTATGGAAACTCAAAAATTACAGTAACAATACATTCCTTAAATGCTGGGTCTGTTCTCAATTACCACAAAACACCAAAGGAGAAACTCCTATGTTACCAGGGCCTTATACTGGGATAATATGTGCAATGGTTGGACAGCTAGAGGTAAAAATTTCCTTTAATGTTCAGAGTGTGGCACTGTTTTAACATAATGAAAATTGTGGGACTATATGGAGGTAGTTTACCTTACATTCAGCAATTGATGTCTCTGAGTTCTTGTGCTATGTTGATGAGAACTGAGCTGCTGATTACAGGCTACAGTAAAGATGCTACCTAGCAGAAGTAATGCCATTTCGACTTTGGATGAAACCTCCAGCTTTAATTTGTAATTTTTAAAAAGAAAGTAGGGAAACTTGCAAAGACCCATTTCATTTGTGGCGCCCATAGCTTATGTACACATTTGCCCTGGCTTTGTATCTTCCAAAACTTCTTAGGAGAAATAGTCGCAACACCTGTGAAGCACAATCTGGGAATAAATTCCTATCAAATCAGTTACAGAGACCAAAAACTATTAAAATAAGGTTAACAACATGACCATGTCTCTAAATCTACCCACTACTGAGAGAATGGCCATTCCACTAAGGTCTTATAGAATCAAATAGCTCAGATTTTGTCTTAGCCAGTAAAGAAAGGGTACATACTCATTGGCAAGGAATATTTTCCCTATATACCTGGCATATCAAGCCATGCCTAAAAAGAATTTACCAAGCTGCACTAAACTTGAGAGCTAGGACCTATTTACATGGGCTTGTAGTCTTTTATAGGGCATTTAGAAGTTAAAAAATTGTACAAGGTATTGTAGTGAGGCTAGAAATGTTAGTCTATATGTATCAATATTTATAAAAATGCTATATAAGTTGTAGCCATAAAAGGCTCATTCCAAATATTCTTACCTGGATATTAAACAATCAAGTGAACACTGGAAAAGAAAACCTAAGAATAAGTGATAAGGGAATGTCCTTATACAGATTCTAAGATAAAGTATTGCTTAAGAGGTTCCCAGTCCTCATATTCAAGGTCAGCTTTTACAATAATGCCCTAAAGAAAGGTCTTTTAACCTATTATAGGATATTCCTATTTTTGTTTTGCTTTTCTGTCACTTCCAGTGATCAGAGATTTCTGTTTAAACTTTTATATATTACTATTTAAATTATGAATGATTCAGATAAATTTATGGTTTTATACATATTTGCTTAGCAACTGTGATTCTGGAAAATGGATTTTATTAGCTAGACAGAAAGAATGCTTAGAAGAAAAAGCACTGATTTCGGAGCCCGGAGGCTTATTGTAAAATATTTGCATTTTAAAAATGAGCTCCATGTATAACTTAAATCAAGTGCATCAGCCTTATTGGAGCCTTGAGTAAAGCAAATTTTTTCTCTCAAATATGCCCTTTCCTTGGGTTCAAAAGGGAAAATTTTCATGTTAAATAAATGTGAAACATTATGGGGCACTAGATCCCGTGGCCTTTCCTCCAAGACAATGCATGGAGTTGTGGATTTTAAATAACAATAATTATGTTTATAAGGGTAGATATAAAGAGGCAATTTCCCAGAAATAACATATTGTTCAAATTCCTTGAGCAATTCAGTATATGCATAGATAAGAATTGAAGTAGTTAAGCATTTTTAAAAGGTTATGGTGAACTGCATCTATAGTATCCTTAATTCTATTAGGCCCTTAACTATAAAGTTTCATTTTTCATTGAAAAGTAACATTTCTATAAAGAACATCTTTTAAAGTGTACCAGAGAGAAAGCCTCTAGTGAATCATTTCCTTAGATTAATAATCATCTCCAATTTAGGCTAATTTCCAATGAACAAATATTGGGTGGACCTGATATGGGGGATAAAGCAGCCCTGGTGACGATCTCTACAAAGGCAAGGTCTGGCCAATTCCTAGGTATGCTCTTCAGAACTGCAGTGAATAGCAGCCTAGTAAGTAAGCACAAAGGAGAAAGGGAAGATGACAGGATGACCTGGCTACACCTTTGGAAACATTCTGATGAACTTTATTCAACTACAAAGCATACACTACTATGCAAAATTATATTAAATTGATATAGTGATATTTATTTATATATTGATATAAATAAAACTGATATATATCACTAGGCATTACTAACTAGTTGAAGAATATTTGGGACCTATTTGGATTACCTTAATCTCTCATCTAGACATTTTCAATAGAAAATATATCAAAAAATGAATGCATTAATCTAAATTTTTCTTTAAAAATCTATTGTAGTTCTTTCAAAACAGTAACAGATTATTGCTTGTTTTCTGTAATTCTTATAATTCTATGAACTAAATGGAATTCATTAAAGTTTCAAAGGTCTTTCCCTAAACGCTAAGAACACGCAGAACAACAACAAAAAAACACCTGCAGCATTCCTCCGAACTTTCTACTTGTCTTTAGAAAAAAAGATTTTAACTTATTTGTTATCAAGGATTTCTTTAAGATGCCCATGCCAAGACCACTTCCTAGAAAAATGCCAAGTAAACAGAACATCTTGCATCTAGTTTCACACGGTTCAAGGACTCCTCGAATACCATAAATAAACCACATATTGCTTCTACTACTTACGTGGGAATATACTATTACTATTATAGTTTTTTAAAAATCTTTTTGGAAATTGACATTGAGAATAAGGATAAGATAAGAAGGAAAGTATCCACAGTGGGCACAAACCCATGCAGGCTGGTGTAATCATGATATTACAATCATTTTTGGTGGCCCCAAAATTAATGGAACAGAAAAATATTGAGGAAAGGAGTATAATCTACAAAAAATGGCAGTGTAAAGAAAGGATGGATTCAGTTCAGGTAGAAGTGAGCAAATTCCTGCATACCCTAAAGAGGGGGAGGATTTTTTTTGTTTCCTGAGGAACAGGGAGAAATGCCATTTAACCTCTGATTAACCCTGAGTACCATGAGAAGGAAATCTGTCTTTAAATAGTATGAAAAGTAAGAGAAGTTAGAAATACACTCATGTTATTTAGACTATCAATAATTACAGTTGGCTAACTTTGGTTATAAAAATGCACAATGACACTCTAAATTTTTCAGCTTTTGTTTAAAATAACTGGACCCGGAGTATGCCTGTGCCCACCTGCCACCCCCCCCCACACACAAAAAAACTGGAGGCATTGGAGTTAACAGTAAAATAATAAGTCAATTATTTTGTGCTTCTGAAGAACTGTTTATAAATATTTCTCATGTATATCATCACGCAAAGATTATTCTAGAATACTTTTAATTGAGTTCTACATGCTACTAAGAAATATTAAAGAATCATGGCACTTTTAAAAAATTGCTTTCACTGAACTGTTGCCTAGAATTTCCCTTAATGTAAAGCAACAAGCATCAACAATTTACACTGGCCTTTGATGAATTTCTACTTTGATACTGTATATGAACAGTCTGTATTATGTTTAGAGGAAACAAAAGCTAAAAAAATTCAATTATTAAGTCAACAATACTGACTTGTATAGTTATGAAGGCAAAACTATATATACTTTTATGAAACCTAGTTATTATTACAGTTTTGCATTTCAGCTTAATTCCTAATTTATTGTTTTGCCAACAAGACTGCAAACTCCTTAAGCTTTACAGCTAGTCTAGAATTAAATCTGCATTAAATACAGAATTAATTTGTCTTTGGGGTTTAATTTTTTAAATTAGTAGCAAAGTGCAGTGTCAGAAGAGTCAATGTACCAAAAAATTGAAACAGAAAATCAAATTCATTAAAACAATTTCTATTTGTTTGCTCAGTAGTATATTTTTTACATTCACTGAACATTCCCTTGTCTTTCCCATAATTAAAAAACTAATTATTGGAATAATATTTTTTGAGTATCTGAGTTTTTGAAGAATGTGGTTTAGATGCCTGTTTTAACATAATTTAATTGTCCCTAATCTAAACAGAATTTTGAATTTAACTCTACATTAAAGATCTTGCTTAAGCATTAAAAATTAAGAACCCTCTGGTCTGAATACTTCATTATAACCTTTTTTAAGCTAGAAGTTAAGAAAAATCTAGTATTAGAGATAATTTTCTTGAGAGTTTAGTCAATCTCCCTATCTCTACCTCTTGCCCATTGTAGGCATTCAATAAATATTTACTTAATGATTTAGTAATCTACATAAATTAAAGAAGTAAATATTTCCTTGGTTAGGTTGTTATCCTAAAGTTTTAAGAAGTTACTAATACTATATTCAAAGTATTACAACAAATTGTATATAATGAGCACAGTTAATTTGGGGACTACTTTTAGGTATACAAAACAGATGAAATAAATGAGACTGCACAAATGTAGCAGCATAAACCCATAACAAATTTTAAAATTCAGGATTAGATAAATGACCTAAACAACTAATGAAACCAACCTCATATAAAAAGCACATTTGTGAATGCATCTCCAAGGGGTACTATTACAACTGGCTGAAGTTTAATTTTTTAGTAATTAAGTCTTATTTTAAAAACTTTTTTTAATTGAAAATTATCACGTTTTTCTTATAAACTTTACTAGATTTATGTACAAAGCAAAATCTCTAATACCTAGTAAAAGAGCAAGCCCCAAAATCTTAAGACTCTTTTGGTCCAAATCATTATAAAATACCTGTCTATAGCAGATTCAAAGCATCAGCATCTGCCCAATCTGAAGTAGAATTAAACTGTTTAAAGGCTTAGTTGCCAATACTCATTAGAGTCACCATCAGAGTGGAAAGGCCTCATCTATGATTTGATATTTGAATCAAATTTCAAGTAAAACAAGTTAGCCAACATAAAAAAGTAAAGTACAGGAGAATACACAGGCACATGCAGTAGGCATGAAAGCACTCTCACATTTTACCAAAAGTATATTTCTTAGGAAGGCCATCTTTAAAATTTCACTTCAATAGCCATGTTCAATTCTTTTAAACCTCAGAGTAACCTAAGATCCCAAAATTTCTCTGATTAGTTGATCTACCAATTCTTCAATTAAGTTGTTTCAGCTGTTGTGATCATCTAACATGCTTCATTTGATACGCGGTATAGTTTTTTTTTTTTAGTGTAGTTGAATGAGAGAACTTGTAATCACAATTTCTTGACTAAATAATAGTGAAACTCACAAGAATCAAAGATGAACATAAAATAACAGTAACCTGTAATTATGATGTGCAAGGTTTGCAGTTACTATTAAAACCAATGCTTTGCATTTTTCCTACCATAAAGGCTCGTCATTTTTCATCAGAACAGTAAATTATACTATTGAATTTCAACAGTTTTCACTGCTATTGGTAATTTTTATAGGAAGTTTTCATCAATACTTGAAAACTATGAATTACATATCTTATCAAGTAAGTTGGAGAATATCTATTGCTGTAAAGCTGCCAGTACATCTCTGACATTTCCTTCCCAAGATCCACCTGCTCTATGCTGCCCACTATAGGAAATGCAATATGGTACTGAGAAATATAATACTATGCACTAGGGTTACTATTCGTGCAAACCAATAAAAAAAACAAAACAAAACAAAAACCCTCTAGCGACTTGGTTGCTAAGATAGGGTGTTTTTCCAAGTCACAGACTGATTAGTGGTAACCATATTAAATATAAAGGACATCAGTAGGAACAGATAGGACCAGAAACTATATCTTGGTGATCCAAAAGCCAAAGTAGCAACCGGGTACTGTAGGAGATGGGGCGTGGAACTTAGTGCTGGAGGTGGAGGGAGCAGAAAGCCGGAGTTCTGCATTAGAAAGGAATAGAGGGTCAAAATCAACAAAAACAAAAACACCTCAACCAAAAGAGTCATGCAAACACAAATGATTGCTGATAATGGAAAACAACACAAAATCAATTATGCATATAATACATATTTAAGTTTTATCATATGAATCTCGTCTTTCTTTAACTTCTTCGTCCTACATTTTTCTAATCGGGGGAAATTAAACCAGGTAGCGATCAGATAAACATCAAGTTTTATGTTTCTGTTTTTAAAACTTTGACCAGAGTATGTCCAAGTGTTAGGAATTTAAATTCTATCAGATACACATAAGGTCTCCATTTTGACGATGACAGCCTCTTCTACAGAAAAGCAGTTTTTTTATTTCTTATAAAAAACAATTCATATCAAATCTTAATTCTTAAAATACATTAAAACTCCAAATCTTTATCCTGCGCTGAAAAGCAAAACACACTTTTGTATATGCCTGTGTCTACATACACCTATGTTAATAGCAGTTAGTGGCTTAAAAGTGGCAATCTCTCCTTGAAAAGTAAAAACATAAAATGTCTCCATTTTGTCCTTCGAAATAGAAATTAGAAAAAAAATCTAGACCGTTCACTTAATAGTTGGTACTAGAAAAACGTTCTAAGGTTTAACCTAACATACAATCCTAAATCCTGACTCGGAAGACTTAAATTTCAGCGTACGTGCCTTCATTCCCACTCCAGCCCCATTAGCACCTTCCCTGGCCCGGGGCCGGTCAGCAATGACCCGGTGCGCCTCTGCCACCGAAATTCGCCAGCACCGCCCGCCGCCGGCAACCCGACTCCCGGCGCAAACGTGAGTTCCCAGGGCAGGGGCCTCCGGGACTCCCGAAGCTCACGACTCAGACGACGGGTATCGACTGGGCCGTGATCCCTAGCATTTAAAAACTAGCGGAAAGTCTCTGCACAAGTGGCGCTGCCAAGGCCCGATGTTGTCCGCTCCGCATGCGCCCCGTTCCCGTCCCATCCAAGCCAGCCGGACTGCCCAGGCGACCCTCCACTGGATCGCAGTCTGCTGCCGAGGAATGTGGAAAAGCAATCAAAGCTATTGAGTATCTGGAGCCGGCAGCCGCAGCTTTCCCTTCTCCCATCAGTTAAAATTACGCCGGCGGCTTCTGACTCTTCCGAGAAAATGAAAAAATAAAAAAGCGTAGAGGTGCTAAAAGCCGCTGGCATTTCCCAACCAAGGAGATCCTCTCGGCTCCATCCCTTCAGCAAGATTTCCAAACTCGATGCATCCTCAGCGGAGGTATTCCATGTTGACGGGTCTCTGGCCTCCCACAAAATGGGGCAGAGGAAGCGACTGCTGTCTCCTCTATGGGCGCCGCCATTTTGTGAGGCGGCGGCGGCAGAGGCCCTGGGTGTGTGTAATGGTTGAATAGAATGACCCCCTTTAGGGAATCCCCGGCGCTGACAGTTACGTAAGGGGCCGTGAGCAAGTGCGACGTTTAGGGAATCCGCACAGCCCGGGCCGCGGAGATCTGCGGCCCACATCTCCACCACCCCTAAGAGGACCGGCGGTGGGGGAAGGGACAGATGACCGGCTCTCTCCCTCCTACCCCACCCCCACTCCCACTCCCCGCCTGGGCCACTGCCCAGCATCTCGACCTCCTTTGGCTGGTTCACCACACCCACCCCCACAGGCCCTGGTGTGTCTGGAGTTCCCTAGCTACAGCTTTATTTCGAACCCATTGTAAGAGAGAAACTTTTCTTGGGAAATAATCCCGATTCCTAAAGTGAGCACCAGAGGTGTAGCATTCTGGGCTATATTACATAATTTTTTTCACCACCAAATAAATGTTCCCATCGGCGTGATTGAACTACCTGGAATAATAATCCTTCCAGACACAAACTACCTTGGGTTAGGACTTTGTCCGTAGTGACCACTACTAAAATGGGAATAATACGTTGCTCTACTGTGAAACTTGGCATTTGTAGCAAGGGGCCGGCTGCAACACCCCCTGTAATTATAGACTTAGGTAGTGGTGTTTGTTGAAATGGTTTGAGTCTCCCATTTAAGCAAAGTTTTTTTTTTAAGCCTTCAAAATATTTTAAACAAGGGTTGCATTTAAGGAATTAGATAGAAAGCAAGGAAAAAATATTTTAAATATATGTTTTTGAGATGTCTTAATATGAAAATAAAAACGTTATCAAATTTCGAAAGATTGCATCCCAACCAGTTTACTGTTTTATAACAATGATTGTAGAATTCATCTAGTTTGATAAGTGAAACCAGCCAAAGATAATATGAATTGAGAGCATTCCACCGAATGTATAGTTTGCTAAAGTTAGTGGGTAATTCATGGAAAATGTGCTAACCAGGCTCCAGAATACTGATATGAAGCTCAGAAAAGCCGATTCCTTTAGACTTGGGGGGAAAAAGTAACAAATTGACTTTATTCCAATTTGTGAATGTTGCGTAGCTTGAGGAGCTGTCCCTCAGAGGTTCATTTCCCTCCGGAGCACCTCACCGGTTCGGTCTGACCGGCAGGGACTACCAGGCGGCCCTTCAATAGCCGGGTCGGGGACGCGAACATCGCCTCCACCCCTAACCCTGAACAACCGGTAGTGGCCGTTTCTCCGCGCCGCCCCCCTTTCCGTCGGCTTTGTGTGCGTGTGAATTGTGCGGCACATTGCAGATGAACCCTAAGCCCGGCGAGCCGAGTCTATTGTTCCCCGCGAGGAGCTGCCGGGGCGGTGTGGAGCCAGGTGCAGTGCCGCGGCCGGCCCTCGGGGGTCGCTGTGCGGCACTGGCTGCCGGGCCGTGGCGGCGGCGCTGGCAGCGACAAGAGAGGGAGGCTGGCCGGGAGGGAAGCAGGCGGGCGGCGCGCAGCGGCTCAGCCGCCGCGAGTGCCTTCTGCCAGAGGACGCCCCGGCGGCCGCAGCCGAGGCCGCGCGTGAATGTGTGCGAGGGCCCCGCGGAGCCGCGGCCGGAATATACGCTGTCACCCCGCTTTCCACAAACCACCACACAGACCTCCCCCTCCCCACCCCCAGCCCCGCCTGCCCCAGCCCCGCCGCCGCCGCCGCGGTCGCCGAAACTCCCCGGTCTCTGACCGCCCCGGCTCCTCACCGTCCGCTCGCCTTTCCCCTCGCCAGCCCGCGCGCGCCCGGCAGCAGCACCATGTTGAATCGCGTCCCCGGGCCGAGCCGCCTGGGCCGGCGGCGCTGAGGCGGACGAGAGCCGGGCCGCGGGGAGGGAGGGAAGGAAGGGGTGGGGGTGGGGGCCGCGCTCGCCCCGCGGCTTCGCGCGGATCCGGAATTCGCCTGCCCCTCTAGTTTCGCTCCGATTTCTTTAAACTTTTTTAGAAATTCCCCTCCCTCCTTCCCTCCTCTCCCCCTGGCCTCCTGCTCCCTCTTTCCCCTCCTCCTCCTCCTCCTCCCCCCCCCTCCCTCCCTCCCTGCGCCGCCGCCGCCGCCGCCGCCGCCGCCGCCGCCGCCACCGCCGGCCCATGACTGAGCCCCGCCGCCGCCGGCCGAGGAATGGGCTCCGGGCTCTGGTAGGAAGCGCAGGGAGCGGGGGACGCTTTTAAAACACCGATCTGGTTTTTTAAAAAACCTCCTTTGAAAAAATAATGGCAAACTCGACGGGGAAGGCGCCTCCGGACGAGCGGAGAAAGGGACTCGCTTTCCTGGACGAGCTGCGGCAGTTCCACCACAGCAGAGGGTGAGAGCAGAACCGGGGGGGCAGTGCCGGGCGAGCCGGGGCGAACGGGGCTCTCCCGCCCCGGCCGAGTGTGGGGTCCCGGCTGACAAGTGCGGGGCATTCTCTCTTCCGCAGGTCGCCTTTTAAAAAAATCCCTGCGGTGGGTGGGAAGGAGCTGGATCTTCACGGTCTCTACACCAGAGTCACTACTTTAGGCGGATTCGCGAAGGTGAGTGGAAGTTTTAATTTGTATTTCCCTCTCGCTGGCCTCCTCCAAAAAGTCTCCTTTGACCCCGGAGTGGGCGCTCGGGGCTGGGGGGGTTGACTCTCGGGGGCAAAAGGCGTTCTTTTCGCTCTCAGCCGGTGGCACGGAGGCGGACGGCGGCGGGGCTGTTTTTGGCCTGGTGGCTCGCGTGCGCGCGGTGGGCGCGGGGCTCTGGCGGGCGGGCGGCCCGGCGCCGGCTCGCGCCCTGCCCGGTGCCTGGCCGGCCCGGCGGGGTCGGCGCGCCACGGCGGGGAGTGCGGGCGAGCGGGGAGCCCGCCGGAACCCCGCGCCCGCGCCCGCCCGCTCGCTCGCTCGCTCGCGAGTCAGCTCTGCTGCCTCTGCCGCTCTAGCACAGGCGGAGACACAGAGATACACAGACTCTGAGAGCAGTTTTCGTGCAACTCAAAATTAGCGCGGGCAGGTTTAACATCGATAATCGGCTGCGAAATGATCTCGGCAGCCGGGGGCACAGCCTCGGCCCAGTCGCCCTCGGTTTATACAGCTAACAAAAGAAACCAGGACCTGTCTCCAAATAGCCATCTTAGGCTTCAAGGCTAGGCAGAAGCTGTAGGCCTCAAAGAAGGGCCTATGGAGATGGATAGATCTGGGAGAGGGATCGGAATCGGCCCCGGGCCCGGCCCCCCCCAGAACCCGCGGACGTCGCTGTCCGGAACGGTATTGATCCTTTTGAACTTTTTTTTTTTTTTTTTTAGTGTAAACGGACCGCGTTGAGATTTAAAAGGGGGCGACAGAGGGACTTGCGATTGGTTATTGTCCGGGCTTCAAAAACAAAACAAACCCACCAAACCCCCCCCCAAACAAAACAAGTGCTATTAAATACGGGGCTCTCTGGTGAAAACAGTGATTCAAACAGCTCTTGCATAGTAACTCTTTTGGCTCGAACCGAAATAACCACCGAAGACTTAGGTATATCCAGATCTCTGTAGAATGGGTATTTATTTCATAGTTAAGTCAGGGTTTTCTTGGATTGTGCAGTTTCAAGCAAGTATGCCTGTGTTTTTAACAGGTTTCTGAGAAGAATCAGTGGGGAGAAATTGTTGAAGAGTTCAACTTTCCCAGAAGTTGTTCTAACGCTGCCTTTGCTTTAAAACAGTATTACTTGCGGTAAGTAGTAGTGACTCTTTAACAGTATTTGGAAATAAGGGGGGAGATTTGTTTTTAGCAAAACAAAACAAAACAAAACCTTGCACACAAAACAGTTTCTAATCGCTTATTTCATTCGAAGAAACATTATCAATAAAGTGTGACTGTAGGAAGGTGCAAGTTTTCCTCACCTATTTTAGAATTGTTTACATTTTTCATATGAAAACTTTACAGGTGACACCCCATCCCCACTCTTGGTAAATATTCTTTTGTGACATTGTTATTGATTGTTTGATATCCACCAAGGGGCAGAAAGGTGATGCTTAGTATAAGAGTTAAGATAGTTAATGAAACTTTGTATCCCTTGGGAAAATTTTTTCTTTGTTTTGGAAACTCTTTTACCTTTTTATGACTTTAAGATTTTTTTTTAATGAAACCTTGAGTACACAGTGGTGCCATTGAGTAGTTTTTTAGTTGGTATTTACATTTAACTTGTTGATGCCTTAGGTGACCAGGATTGATTTTAGAATTATCTTTCCTCAAAATGTTGAATGACTTAATATTTAAAAAGATTATTATATGTTTAGGAAAATAAGGGATACTGTGAAGTGTGATGTGATTTGGAATTTTTTTATTTTCCCCCCTTTTGACTCCTTATTTAGCAGAGTAAATTTCTTATTCAGTTAGTATGTGATAGATTTTGTGATTTAGGGGTTTTTGTCCTCCTGCTTATTCTTCTAGGAATATTTTCATGTTGTAATTTATTATGTCATCTTTTCTTTTTAATGTTTGTTTATCCATAGAGTGTCCTTTAGTTGGTGGTTGTTATTCAAAACTAAAATAATACCCTTTGGTTTATTGCTTTTTAATATTGATTTTACACAATGGCTTTTTTTTTGTAATGTGGCTTCTGCATACTTTGGGTTTTGCATTTATTATTGCTCAAAATACACAGTTACTATTGTGTGTCATTTTCAGCATTCTGAACTAGGAAATGCAGAAATTGCACAGGTGCACTTTCTATTGGCTATCTTAGAGTGACTTCAGGCTTCAAGCTGAAGAGTTCACAGAACTTTGTGGAGTAGTTACTGAGTTATACAGAAGTCTAGAAACTATTAAGTAGGGTTAGTTGCTATTTGTTTTTTGTTTGTTTTGTTTTCTGATGGCATGTGTTCAGTATATTTTTAAATAAAGGGCAAAATTTACAAACAATGTCAATTGCTCAAACTTGATTTTGTAATGGGGTGAGAAGTATAGAGTTTTGTATTTATGGTGACATTCACTTGCTCGTTTCCATTGTGCATGGAAATATTATAATATCCCATTATAATATTGAGAGGAATGATACTAAATACATGTTCTAGTTTTATTCATCAGATTTACTGTTTAGATTTCAGATGGTTTAAAATCTATATTTTAAAATTACCCCTGATATTTATTGGATTGATTGATTGAAATTTATTATCCAAAAGCCGCTATATGGTATCTATGGTTAATGTGATATATATTTTTCTAAGAATTTACATTCACAGTAACAAGATTTTAGCATAATCAGTTTAATGTCTGGTTTCCAATTTTTACAAAAGTTAATCATAACTACTGTTTTAATAATTGTAATTTCTGTCTTGGGATCATATCATCAATTGATTATACTTTAGGTCTTGTTTGTAGCTACATAGTTTCAAGGTTGTTTGCAACTGTTTTTATTCTCAGATCAATTTGGGCATTATAATCTTATTTGAAGCTGCTTTTTGAACTATGTCCTTAGCTAAACTTCTTTTTCCTCTATATGTGACTCTCCAGTTTTGTTTTTGTAGAGTTGTAGCTAGGCTACTAGGAAAAAAGTTGAAGCATTTGTTTTGGAAAATAAAACCGTGTGAAGATTTGCATGGCTTGTAAAGAAATACAAAAGAATTATACTGGTCAAAAATGGGTTACTACCTACCTTGAAAGAATTTTTCCCTAGTGGTGTAATATTGCACAGTTAGAGGACATGTATTATGTTGGGTTTTACACCTTCCTCTGAAAAATCTTAAGTGGCAGACAGGATGCCAAGCTTTAAACAGTTACTCTGTTACTTAACCATAAGAGTGCCTTTTCATAGTAAGAAATCATAATCAAGTGACTTTGTAAATTAACTCTTTGCTTCATCAAATTGAATATCATAGTTTCTGATGAGCAGGTAATGCTGTGTGTTTTTTAAGTCATAGGTGGGATAATTTTTTTAATGTTTACTCTTTTTCATTTGATCTGTTGTAAGACTGTCAGAACATGTGTTAGATCTTATTGACTCTACAAGTTTAATATTTGCTTACATTCCTTGTAATTTTACTGTTAATTGAATGGTTGACTGTTAGTCTAGTATTTTATGATATATCTTTAAATAAAGAAGAGCAAATTAGTTTCTGGCCATTATATATTCTAATATTTTTATGTTCATTTTGATACAACATAGACAAGGTCATTAACTTTAGAGAGTACAGTGGTCCAACAAGTTAGCTTGATTGTATCAAAACATACATAATTGTCTACAATTATTGTCCACAGAAATTTCTCAGTCTAAATTGAAATGTAGGAAGTAGCAAGTGACTTCTTTTAATGTGTACTCTGTTTATAAATTGGATATTAATTGTCTATGATGTCTGTGTATTTTCATATAGTTCCTTTCTTGGCATGTACCACAAATGTATTCCACAAATGTTTATTATTAGAACATTGTTATAAGTATAAAAGGATAAGGTATAATTTCCTACATTTTTGTAGTTAGAGAAATTAAAGCGCAAAAAAATATTCAGTGATTGTGGGGCATTCATTAATTGGACAGAAAAAAATTGTATTGATCACGTGTTCAGTAACCTGTTTATTATAAATTCGGTTTGTTAGTCATAAATAATTTTAAGAAATTAAAATATAATTGGAAATTGCATATGGTTAAATTTAGGCCCAAGTGTATCTATGCCCAGTGTGGTCCATATTTGCTCAATGTTTTTAAATTTTTTGTTCTGTTTTGGGGCTAAGATTGTGGAACAAATTTCTTAGTCTTGTTTTAAGAATTTAAAGCTTTGGTATGAATATCTAAGAAATATTTCAAATACTTAGTTGAAGAAGATTCCCCATAGTGTGTTTTCACTTGCATTGTCAATTTATTCCATTTTTTTCCCCTTGGTGGATAAAGCCCTCCCTAAATTATACCAATAAAGGGAATTTATGTTTATCAAAGTTCCATGGAATGAGTACACTCAATGTGTTTGGTAATTAGTGTCCACCAAATAGACCAGTTCTTTTACAAGAAAGCCTTTTATGAATCACAAAATTAAATGAAAGAATTCTTCAACTTTTCAAAAATTGTAATACATTAGTAAATAAAAGAATACACTAAGTATGTGAATTGCTAAAAAAAGAACTAATAAACTGTTCTTGTTCAAGAAAGGAAACTAAAAGTAATATGGAGACTGGAAGAACAACTGTATTTGAATAAATTATCATGTACTTTATCTTTAATTTTATGAACTGTGTCTTTTCTTTTTAATAAAACCTGATTTTAATGTCTTCTGATATACTATTACATTTTAAAGGTATGCACACGTGTTGAAAGGAAGAGTAGGAAGTAGAGAAAGTTGAAAGACTAATCAAAGTTCAGTTAGGTTAGTGTTTTGTCCTAGAAACTATGTTTAAAAAAAAACTTACTCTTTCAAAGATAGGTGGTTATAAATTTCATTGAGGATACAAACTGAGAACTATAATTCTAAAATATTTACATACTTTTTTACTTAAACTAAAAACATCTATTTCTAAATAGAAGTGCTCCTTTTAAAATCTTACCTCATCTCTTTTGTAGATTGTGTATTTTCATGATTGATGAAAATCAATTTGAAATCAATTTGAGATCCACTAAAACTTTGATATACTGGTAAATTGCTACTATGGATCTTTTACATTTCCAAACTGAAATTGAGAGTTGGAAAAGAAAGGAAAATCAAACATGTAAATTTCTTGGAATTTAGGTGCATAAGTCAGTGAGCAAGTAGTCAATACATATTTTTAGGTGCAGTGTTAAGTTTTTAGTATTATTATTTTGTGAAAGCTGTTTATTGGCCATTTTCCAAAATGGTTTAGAACTTCTTGAAGTTTAATGGTGAAAAATGAGGCTTGTCTGAATTGTGAATTAGAAGGCATATAGGGCAGGGAAGAATAGAGAGGATTTTCTCTCTGTCTCTATTCCTTGGGTTTGCCACCACCATCACCGCCACATTTTTTGTTATTTAGGATTAATAAGTAGAAATTCCAAATTTGTGCTCTTTAAATGTTAACCTGTTTTCTTGAATAAAGATCAGATAAATTGAAGCAGTAAAACTAAACTTGGGTTACTTAGCAGACTCGTTAGAGACTTTATTTTGTTACTGTGCATTGTGGACCTCTAGAAAATTTGGGGAAACACTCTTATCTCTCCTACTCCTATAGTAGTGTTACCACACTACCAGGGTGTAGTGTGAAGGCCATGTGTGAGGAACACCTAGTAAGTTCTGTGGAGTATGGTTTGGGAAACTCTAAGCTTGAAGAAATAAAAGTTAAGGAAGAAAAACTTTAAGAGTTAAGGATTTGGGGAAAATGAGAGATCAGAAGTGATTATATGTATATTTACATTGAGATATATAAGCGTAAATTTAATTTTTGTGGCGCTATTATTTGTATATCTTTATCAAGAGTTATACAAAATTATATTGGTAATACTTGTTAAATAGGTTTTCGAAGGTGGGGATGAAAGCATTAAGATTATATTGTCTTCATTGCCAGAAAAAGAAAGGCAAGGAATTATTGTGGGCCAAATGTTAGCAGAAAAAAAATTGAACATATAAAATAAACACTGAATGGCCTTAATTGGTCCAGAATAGGGGAAGATGTCATTATAGGTGTATAAGATTTTTTTTTTAACTATTTAAACTATAATGCAATATAAGACAAAAAAAGAACATGAAAAAGATTTTTAAGTTTCAGACAATAGTTCATTTATTGGCATGATAGTCTTTACAACAAAGGAATTTATGGTTAATTTTATTGGTTTGTGTAGTCTGCAAAAGACAAGTTCTCTTCTATTTACTTTAAGATTCTTATTTGAACCACCAATCCCCTAAAGGCAAGTAATTGTGCTTTTTTTCCCATAGTGTCCATCATTCTAACTAGCTACTTCTTTTTTAAAAACAGAATATTTGTACATACAATTTTATTTTTCAAATTTGTCTAAATAAGGCTCTCTAGAGAATGATGACAGAATCATTTGTCAAGTTGTTGAAATATGCTTTTATTGAAATATGATAGACCTGCTAAATTTGTGTTTACTTTGGTTTTATGACTTTAAAAACTAGTCATATCATGAATTTTGATAGTAGTGAAAGCTTTTTAGAAGTAGATATTGGTCTAAGAACCAAACTTACTGGATTAAAAAAAAAGTGTTAGGAATAAAGATTATCTTCAAATTTTTTATAACTTGAATTTTTTAAATATAATTTTTATGAAAAGCAGAAGGATTGGCTTTTTTTTTATTTGCGTGGGCAGGCACCAAGAAACGAACCTGGGTCTCCCACATGGCAGTTGAGAACTCTATCTGCTAAGCCACTGTGGCCTAAGGACTGGCTTTTAAATTTGAAATAAATATAGTTCAGTTATCCATATTAGACCTAAGGAAATACATAGGTTGATTCTGTTTATTCAGAAGTGCTTTAAAATGCATACACACACACACGCACACACACATATATATAGTGGTAGACAGTATTGGCTATCTATCATAAAATTTATTAATATATTCACTTAGGAAATAAAACTTTTGGGGGATCTGGAATAAAGAGTTGGGTTTAGAGCAAATTGTCACTCTTAGCAACATTTGGGTTACCTATAAATTTCATTAAGCTTGTGTTTTTAAAATAGAATCAAACGTACTTTTCTGTTTTAAAATTTTTATTGTGCTTGGATACTTTTTTGTATATTCATAATGTTGTGAATTGAGGGTTAAATTCATTTCTACAAGATATATACCCTGTTGTTAAGTACATTGCAATTACCTATTGCTGGAACTGTATTCTTGGTAATGTCTAGGAATAGCTATCACATTTCTGAATTGTAATTCCAAATTAATAGATCCATAGTTCCATTAATATCTAAGAAAATGTTTGCAGGGCTTTACTACCCCTGTCTTACTGAAACAGAATTTTGTAGTGGGGGGCTCAGGAAGAATTGGTTGATTTTGTTGTTATTGTTTGAACTATTTTATCTTGTCTCTTAGTGCTTCCAACCATGTCTTTGCTTTGTTAAAGTAATTAGTCCTTTGGAGCATACCAAATTCTGGATTTGGCTGATTGCTTCCATGTAGTGTCAGTGAGCTGGTTCTTCTATCTCCTATATATCCTGAAAATTCACGGTTAGATCTAAAGGTTGATAAAATTCGAGTTCAGTGTTTTAGGCATATTTAATAAGACAGTGCTATGCTTCTTATCCTATCATGAGACATATGATGTCTAGAGACGTCTTTCAGTGATGCTACAACTGATCATTAGTTTTAGGTAATAATAGTCTGAAACTCTGTATTGTTTTAAAAAAAAGCACCCTAGGTGATTCTTAAGTATGTTGAAAGTATAAGAACAGCTGATTTAACTATTGTAATGAAACCAATTTAGTCACTGAGGTCACTGGTTTAACTTAGCATCCACATGTGGGCCAGGGCTACATCTAGAACAAAACCTCTAGATGATATCTGTTCTAGGGGCACCTGATCAGGCTGCACCTGTCATTTCTAAGCAGGGTCTAAACATACCCTACACTTAGACTCAGAGCTCCAGAGAAGGTAGCAAAGGCCCTACTTAAGGGAGAAAAAAATTGGTATATGAACTACTATTTCTAATTTATCCTAACTGTATTTTTATAATTTGGATTTTTCTTACTTAATTTAAAATGTTTTTCTTCAATTATTCCTAATTAGAAAATTCTCTCTCTCTCTCTCTCTCTCTCTCGTTTTTTCTATATAGGATTTTATAATATATTTCCCAAAGGGGATACTGTTTGCTTTATCACATTACTAGTACTTTTTCTCTTTGTGAGGATTTTTTCTATCCCAGTATTGCTTAGGGGAGTTAACTTACATTCTATAAATTACTTTTAAAATAACAATATTAACAGTGGCTTGTTTTGTTTAATGCGATTTGCCTTCAGATTTCAAAATACTTTCATATGTGAGAATTTTTATCTTTTCATTTCAAATTTCAGATCTGATTTTATCTCTCTACTCTTATGAAAAATAACACTGAGAAAAAAGCTTGTTTACACCACTCAAACTTTTTCCTTCCTGGCTACATGGGCTTCTTAAGAGGCTGTAAGTTATATTGAATTCCCAATCTTAAGTATCAGCCATAATTGCCAATTAGGAAAGTATATTTTATATATTTTCAAATAACACTTTTCCACTTCCATCTCCTATACTCTTCTCTGGTGATAGACCTACTTTATATTTTACAAAATATAGTCTTAAACATGACCCTCCATTATGCAGTTACTAAATATCTTCAGATATAGCCCATGTTCCAGGTGTGTTTAGTATATGTTTCTATCAGTAAGTGATTGTTTTCATTATCATATAATGGGGCTAAACTATAATGTGGTTTTTTGTGATGTATGGAATAATATTGTATAATTATCTACTGTTTGGTTATATATCTTATAACAAAATATGGCAAATATCTATATAATTCTGGTTTTGCTTTCTGAGTTCTTACTATTGTACTTGTAAATTCTTACCACAGTGCCCAATGGTGAGTTGCTGTATGAGCAAAAATGTTTATTATATATAAGATGCATATTTCATGATGAAGTATTATAGGGTAAAATATTATTTCTGTCTCTTTCCTAACCCAGTGATGAGTTTTACATAAATAAAATGTCCATATAACCATACTTGGTCAGTTGTACTGTACCGAGGTCAGTAAAGAGGAGACCATAAATTAGGGTCCTAATCAGAAAACACCTAACTTGTAGTACTTTAGAGATGGGACTGAATTTAAAATTTGCCAGTAATAATGCCCAAATTGGTTTGTAGAGTAAATGGATTTTCAATGTAATTGAACTCAGACCAGACCAATTAGTATGCCATAAACAGTAGTTAGTACTTTAGCAGGCTGTACCTCCAAGTGTACTTGGAAGTAAGTAAGTGGCCTGTCAAGAGTACTTAAGTGCTGGTTTGGTATAATCTTTTTAGTTTATGTCACTAAATAGTTAAAGTTTTTAAATTTCTGTGTAATTTTTCCAGGTAACCCCACATTTCATTGTATTTATTTACTTTAGTAGTTAAATATCTGGATGATATTGGGAAAGCCCTGTTCAGAAATAGTAAACCTATCATGTTTTTTTTCCCTTGCCATGTTTTCTTTTTAAAAAAATTAAAACTTTTTTGCCATCTTTCTAATATGTGAACTCTTGAATATGCTTTATATAGGTTAACTAATTGTTATTTTGCCATATTTCCTTTATATTTTTCCTTTCATATGTGATTGTATGTGTATATAGTCACATATTATTGTTACTATTTCTGTTGTTTAATCATTTGAGAGTAAATTACAGATACTATACCTCATTACTTCTAAACATAAGTGACTATCACCTAAGAAGAAGGTCATTCTCTTATAAAAACATAATACTTAACATGAATACAATTGTATTATCTATATACAGACCTTAGTCAAATGTACTAATTGTCCCAGTGTGTCTTTTAGCACCCTTAACCCCTCTTACCTCCACATCCTGGATCTTGTATTGCATTTAGTTGTAGTATCTCAGTTCTAAAGCTTGTCTCTGTCTTGTCTATATTTATTACTATATTTAGTACTAAATATAGTATTTATTCATACTATAAATTTTGGATTTGTCTGATTTTTTTTGTTTTTTCAGAATTAGATTTAAGCTAGGAATTTCTGCCAGAAGGTGCACTTTGTCCCATTATTGCTGATGTAACTTTGATTAAGGTACCATCTCCAGATTTCTCCACTACTATAACGTTGCCATTCTCCTGTTTGTAATTAGTAAGTAACCTAGTAAGTAACCTTGAAGATGTGTAAATGTCTTGCTCACCATTAAACTTTTACCTGGTAGTTTTAACATCCATTGATGATTCTTAACTGGAATCAGTAACATTCATTGAATCTTTCTTGATGGATGCAAGCTGCTTATTGTCTACTACTATCATTCATTCTGTATTTATTAGTTGGCAATATATGGTAAGGAAAAGATATATATATTTTTTAATTTTATTTTATGCAGTGGTTTGAAATCTATGATTACAAATTTTGATCTGAAATCTTGTTCAGATTTAACCTGTAGGAGCCATTTCAAGCTGTTCCTTGTCCTTTTTTAACGTGTTTCCATCTTTTTTCTTTTCTTTCTTTTTTTTTTTTTTTTTAGTGCTACCTTGTTTTCTGATACAATAAGATTGTCCAGGGTCGATTGGTATTTTACCTACTCAGCCCTAGAATCAGGTATTTCTCCTAAGAGCCCAGATTCCTTTTAGTGTGTAATTTAGAAACCAGGGATTTGTGTGGTAGGCATACTCATTGCTGTTGGATTATCTTTATTTGCAGCCCTTTTAAAGGGACGGAGTTAGGAAATAAGTTTATTTTATATATAAATAAGAATACGTATTTTGAAAATCATGAGGCTGTACTGATACCTCAAATTACAGTCCACACCACAAGTTTCTTTTGGCCTTATTCCATTCCATATATCTGCAGTCTTTTGCAATGAGAACCCTAGTTTGCTACAGCAGTATATTTACTTATTCCTTTTAGAGTGGAATTTAGAAACCAGGGATTTGTGTGGTTCTGCAATACACATATAGTTTTTGAATTGCTACATATATACCTCTATAAACAACAAACCTACCAAGTGGAATTAAAGATTGTTTGCAGTCTTTTTGCTTAGACTGTTAATATATGGATAAAATATTGTGTTCAAAAGTTCACAATGCTTGGATTCATTTTTTTTTCTGAGTATTCATTATTTGTTTCAAGTACAGTAAGAATTCATACTTTTTTCCATTTGTGTTTCCCCGAGTTTATTCATTGTTAAATTTATGTATTTGTGAAGTGCTTAAGTTTTTAAAGTCAAAATGTAAGGAAAGATGTACTCAAGTATTCCTCCCCTATATCTTCCATCGCTTTCCCACCCATGCTCTGTTAAGCAATTTTCTTAGTTTTTGATTATTCTTCCTGTGGTTCTGTTTGCAAAAGTAAACAGATACATGCATATACATATACATATATGGATTCTTAGCTCCCCTTCTTAAATTGAAGAAAAGCTCACTTTTAAAAATGTTATTTTGCCTTTTTTCACTTGACAATATATCTTAAAAATCACTATAAATTGGTTCACAGGGATCTAATTTTTATTATTATTACTTTTATAACTGTGTAATATTTCACCGTGTGGCCATATCCTAGTTTATTTAACCAATCTCTTATGTAATGGCACCATTTCCAATGTAGATAATGCCATACTTAGTAATCTTATGCAAATCTAACTAACTTATGTAAAACTATTTTTAAATTGTTGAATAGTGTCTTCAGAGTAAATAAGGTGAGGATTGACCTAGCAGTGAAATAATCAAATCATATGTGGTTTTGTTAAATATTGCTAAATTCTCCTTTATAGGAAAGAATTATTTTGTATTCCTACTGGTCATGTATGAAAGTACTTATTCCCTACATTCTTACCCCTTTTCATATTTTTATGCCTCTAATTATTTTCTTTTACTTTGGCCATTACTATGGGGACATCCTTTCTGTGCCTTGCTGCTGACTTTAGTCTGATGTCTCTAGATAAGATATTGCCTGTAAGGAATTCTTGATGCAATATCTTATCTCCCTATATGTTCTATTAATTCTAATTGCAGTCATGTGTGATATATAAAAGTATCCCTATGTCTTTATCAAATGAGCAGTATTGTTATTATCTTGTCTATTTATTGACAACTCTTTGCTGGCCCTTGTGTCACTTGTTATTAAAAAAACGAGAGAATAATTTAAATCTTAACTTGATTTTAATGTTATTGAGACTAGTACAAACCATGACTTAAATCATTGCTTGATTGTTATATTCTCAAGGTGAAAAGTAATTGGTTTTGGTTTAAAAGGCTTCTTTATAGGTTATCTACCCTGTGAAGAAAGAAAGCAAATTCACACTTTAGTCATAGTCAGAATTCTTATGTGCTTGTTTAGGTGAATCCATTCAAATCTACCACTACTAAATGAATGTGCTGTTTTACATTGTCATTGTATATTTGATCCTCAGAACTAGACATAATTGGGATATTAAAAATGCTAGTTTTGAAAGTAGTCTTAGAACATTCCTCTTTCTTTATCCATCTCTATAAACTATGGGAGTGAGTTTAAGTGTATCTGTTTGCACATACAGTGCCTGTACATACAGCATTCTTTTTAGCTTTAAGCAAATTGCTTGGTAATTTCTTTTTCATTTATTGATTATACCAAATCTTGTAGGAATTTACAAGTCTAACAGACTTAAGGGTCTAAATTATGTAGTTATTTTATGCAAGTGTATTTTATAGAGCTATAATAGTAGGGCATACAGAGCCTGTGTATTTAGATTTCTAAAGATAGGAACAAGAAGTGTGTGCTAAGCTGCAATTGAATATGGTTACTGAATCTATTAATTCATAGTTTATCAATACCAGAACTAGAAGGGATTTTAAGAATTTGGACCAGCCCTGTTTTCTGGTAGGCTAGATAGGGTTTTGCTGAAAAGGCCACAAATGCAGGCAGAAGAATAATTGACTTTCCAGATACCACTTCTACTTAATGATGGGAGGGAAAAAGAAAAGCAATTCAGAGTTGCCACTATTACACTAGCAACCCCATTCTATTTTAAAAGGAATAAATTTAGAAGATTATCAGAGATTTAACTACTATAAAACATGACCTTTACTTTTACATTAAGATGATTTTACCAACTTACACAGTCTGTGAGGCATAGGTACTAAGTATTGGTGTGTAGAGGTGATAAATTTGTATTTGGTTCATCATTTGTACCCAGTGGTCTTTCCTCTTTCCCTTTCTGTCCAAATGATTGCATTTATAAGATAGGGGAGTATGATTAGAGAACCTACAGCAAAACATACAACAATCACTGGTAAAAAAAATAGTTTTTAGTATAATCCTTATTTTAAATCTTTTGCTCAGAAAAATTTAAACATATATTTGATAGAGCTTACCATTAGATTTCTTTGTCGTTTGTTGTTTTGTTATTGTGTTTTTTTTTTTAAAATAAACCAGGGATGCTAATTTAAAGTTTTAGCCTGGTATATTATTTTTTAGATGGAGACCTCTACTGGAAATATGAAGCAATAGAAGAATTCTATTATACTTATAAACTATCTTGACAAAGGGACAGTAAGGAGATGAATTTAAAGAACAGTAAATGTGAAGTACCCTAGAGTCCTTTTTAAAAGAATTTTTCTTAGGATACTTTAAATAGTAGTGTATGTTGGTTTATGACATAATGTTAAGTTTTTTAAAAAGCAGACTACCAAGTTTAATTTTTGTGGGTTTTTTTTAGCTAACATTAAATTTGCCACGTGCTGAACCTTTTGCTAAGCACTATACTGCGTAATTTACATTAATCTTTTTTTTCACACCTCCCTATGATATAGATGCTTTTTATTTTCACTCCAGAAAGGTTGAGAAAACAGGATTAAGGAGTTTGAGAACATTGCTCAGGTCATACAGCTAGTAAGTTCAGGAGATAGTATTTTAATTTGACCCCTGTGTCTGTAGAAGACATGCTATACGTACTGTTTTCCCCCATGTAGACATGATTGCAACTTTATAAAAAAGTTTATAAAGACAAGGACTTAAAGGGAATAAACAGAATATGACAATGGTTGGGTTAGTGATGAGAGTATTGCTTTTATTTTATTTTAAAAATCCCTTAGTGTGTATTTTTGTAATAAAATTTTTGTGTGGCAGTACAGTTAACAGAATAGCTTATTTTTATAAATATTCATATTTCTGGATTTTAAAAAACTCTACAAGATAAATATATCCTATTTTATAGATGAGAAAAAAAGCCATTGAGTGCCGTTGCTAATAAGCACTAGTGTCCAGATTAAATTTTCACTTTGTGGGCTATAATTCAATGTACTTATTTTCTTTATAGAGTAATAACGTCTTGGGGTCAAGGACTTCTTTTCTTTAAAATGTTTATGTACTTCATGAAGCCTCTATGTAGCAGCATTGTAGTTGAACTGAGTCAGGATATCCTCTGCCACTGGGGAGCTTCTTAGGAACTTCAGGTGGGTATGGTGGATCTCTCAGTAAATGGGAAATCTAATTTGGTAAATGCTAGAAGAATTGAAAAATTCTAAAAGTTGTCTTAGGATTAATAATACAGCATTTCATTGATCTGGCCCTAAGCATAACCTTTTATGATTTATGAAAAACGCTTTGAGTCACATAAATAATTGTGATAAATATAGCATTTTGTGCAATTTTATGTAGCACTTAAGTTTTTTGTTTTTGTTGTTGTTTTTGGTAAAACAGACACTGCTGTTTCCCTATCTTTGCAAGCAGCAACAGAAGAATTGAATCTTGTGTAGGATAAGTTTTGCACAAAATAATATTAATTTTGTTTTAAATTGATTTGTTAGGATTCAAGGATTTTGCAAAATAACTACTATGCCTGAACAAGTAGACACTAGAAATGATATGATAATGTGGTGGAGGCGTTTTGGAAGTTAGACATGTTTATTAACACCATAATAATAGCTAACATTTATTGAACATTTGCTCTTTGCCAGACACTGCTCTTTAAGCATTCTAATAGTGAAAATTATTCTGTAAGATTGACACTGTCCATCACCATTTTATAGATGAGGAAACAACCACAAAATCATAGAGTGGAATTTGATCCAGGTCTTCTGCCTCAGAGATCAGGCTATGTAGAATACTGCCCTTTATTCATTCATTCATTCCTTCAATGAATAATGATTGATCATTTATCATGTGCTAGACATTGTTCTAGGCACTGGACATATATCAATGATGAAAACAAAATAATCTCTCTACTTTGGAGCTAGGCAAAGGAGAGGAGAAAGAGTAAACAAGTTAGTAAAAGATAAAGAGCAAGAGAAAGATAAAGAGCAATAGTTTTGGAATGGGGGAGAGCGTTACATCTTTAGATGGAGTATAGGAAAAACCTTTCCAAAAGGCCAACTTTTGAACAAAGACCTGAAAGTGATGGAGGAGGAAACCAGGTGGCTATGTAGGATACGAATGAATAGTAAGAGAACATGCCTGGTGTATTCTAGGAATGGTAGGGAAGCCAATGTGGTTAGAGTTAGTGAATAAGAAGAGAAGTATTATATCAGAAAGATAAGACAGGGCTAGTACCATGTCTTGTAGGGCGTTTACAAGGTCTTTGGCTTTTTCTAAATCCACTGGAAGATTTTGATCAGCAGAAGGTCATTATTTGAATCTCCTTGTTTGCTTTCTTATAGATGAAGGGGGTCAAGGGTAGAAGCTAGGAAATCTAGAGTGCTAAAAAGATAATTCAGGTGAAAGATCATGGTGATTTAAATCTTGAGGTGATGAAAGGCAGTCATTTTTAGGATGATTTCTGAAGTTTCATATCTAAAAAATTTTAGACTTTAATCAACAAACACCTACTCAGATACTTTCTGGGAACTCAAGTGCAAAGTTTTACATTTTTTCAATTTCAAATTTTTTTGTCCTTGATTATCAAAGTATAGCAATAATACATGCTTATTGTAAACATTTTAGGAACTATAAAGAAGGGGAAAATAATGAGTATTATTAATGTCTTGATGTATTTTCCCCAATTCTTTTATAATAAGGATTGTCCCTTAAAACCCATCTGGCATGAACTGGCTCCCTATCTATCTCTTCTACTAAAATGTTAACTCCTTTAGAGCAGGGACTATATTTTTTATTTCTTGGTCTGGTTCATGATATATACTCAATATTTTTTCCTTTGGATTAATTGCACCAAGTGCTATATGAGATACCAATGATTTGCAGTTTAGTTAAGAAGGAAACACCCAGCAGATATAAACTATAAAATAAAAAGGTTGATATTTCTTACATATATATATGTATACACACACACACACACACACAAGAAGTATATACACAAAAATGTATATATATTTGTGTGTGTGTGTGTGTGTGTGTGTATACTGTAGGGCAGGGGTCACGTTTTCATTCTTTTTCCATGCGAGTATCCCCTTATTGTAGCACCATTTACTGAATTTTTTGTTTATTTCGTTTTTTGTTGGTTAGTTTTTTTGGGAAGTGCATGGGTTACATATAGCCCATAGAGGCGTTTTGAGGGATAAATAAGTTAGTACGTATAAAGTGCTTAGTATAGTACTTGGCATATAGTGAGTAATCTATAAATGATAACTCATTTTCTGATTTACCTTATATTTAATTGATCTAAAACTTAATCTATAATTTATGTTTCTACAGTTTGATCACCCACATTTTTTACCAAACTTAGCTCTGTGGACTTTCAGAACAAAATTTGTGGTCCTTCTAGGTATATCTGAAGACATTTTCTAAAAGAACTACCAAGAAAATTATTTTTAACTAATAACAGTTTCATTGAAATAAAGTATAATTCTCACAAGGTGATTACTTGGAAAAGGGCAATATTCATTTGAATGAATAAATTTTCTGGCGTATTTGTTTTTATTTTTTCAAACTTAATGGACAATTGCAAAAATAATACAAAACCAATATGGAAAACTCAATACTCCCCCATCCCTAGATACCCACATTTACCAGCTTTTAACATTTTACCATATTTGTTGCATCATTCTATATTTGTCTACTAAGCATTTGAGAGTAGGTTGCATATATCATACTCCTTGAACACTTAATACTTCCATGTATGTTTCCTAAGAACAAACATACTCACTAATGTAATTTCATTAAGAACAGTCATCAAGTTCAAGAAATTTAACTTCGATATAAACATACCGTCTGTATTCCAGTTTTTCATTTGTCCCAGGAAAGTCCTTTGGGACATTTTCTTCTCCGTTGTTAGAGCCATTTCAGGATCACATATTGCATTTAATTGTCAATGTCTCAGTCTCTCTCTCTCTCTCTCTCTCACACACACACACACTATAGTTAATTGTTTTTAAAAAACAAAGGTTTTTTTTTTTTAACTTAAAGCAACTTATACACGTAGGTAATAGTATCAGACAACAACTAAGGGCTGAGTGATACAGGTAAGTACTTAAATTTCTCCAGTGGCTCTCCATTGCTGAAGAAGAAAGTCCAGACTTCTTTTTTTTTTTTTTTTTAATTTTTTTTATTAGTGTTAATTGAAAAAAAAATGACAACAAAGAAACACAAACATTCTTAACCTATAATCATTCCATTCTACATATATAATCAGAAATTCACAATATCATCACATAGTTGCATACTCATCATCATGATCATTTCTTAGAACATTTGCATTAATTCAGAAAAAGAAATAAAACAAAAACAAAAAAAATTATACATACCAATACTTTCATTGATCACTAGCATTTCAAACTAAATTTATTTTAACATTTGTTCCCCCTATTATTTATTTTTATTCCATATGTTCTACTCATCTGTTGACAAGGCAGATAAAAGGAGCATCAGACGCATGGTTTTCACAATCACACAGTCCAGACTTCTTAATGATGAAATTATTAAGAAGACCCTTCATTAATTTTCCATTCTCATCTCCTGTCCTCCCTCTTGTATGTTCTTAGAAGAATGTATTTACTTAACTACATACTTTATATGTAGTTAAGGGAATTAAAGAACGAAGACTTGAAAGTGTTACTGGAATTAAGGAAAGAAGGGAATCAGTCAAGTTTTGAGGGTATAGGGGAGCTTTATGGAAGAAGCTTTAGTCTTGGCACTCAAAGATTGGTTAGATTGAGATAGAGAAAAAAGGAAGATGGAAGACTTTTTAGATATGAGGAAAGGGGGAAATGAGAGGATACACAGCACATCTTATAGTGCTGTGAGCGCTTCTGCATCAGAGGGTTGAGCATATAATTGGTGTGAAGTAAGAGCAGGACAGAAGATTGTTACCAGATATTAGAGGATTTTGAAAATCAGGCTTAGGTATTTGACCTTTATGCTATATAGAGAAAGAGTAAGAATGTAAGAATTTTTTGAGCAGAATAATTTCTTGATAAAAGTAATGTTTTGGAATGTTAATCTTACACTGGTGTGTGGAATAGATTTGAGATAGGAGAAAGTAGTGGCAGGAGTGGCAAACATACCTGTCTAGTTTGGTCAGAGAATAATATATTATTTTTATGAAATATTTAGATAAATATGAATTACTACTTCTCAGAAAATTAGACATTGAGGTCATATTCAGAAGGTACTTCAGAATCTTGTCGAATTTTTATTTTTGTTGGACTGTCAATTTAAAGAACAGGTTAATAGAGAATTACCGTTACTGGAAATCTGATAAGCTGTTACTGCACTTCATTTATTTGAGAGTAAGTTCCCCATTATTAATTGTTACGTGGTAAATTTTGGATTATATATGGATTACTGATTCTGTCTCTATGCCAGAAGGAACTTTTCACAACCTCATCTCTGAGTTCACTTTCCTTTTTTCTACAAGCTGTGGTGTTCAGCACTTCTCTTTATTAGCTCAGATAATTTTTTATTTTTAATTTTTTAAATTAATTTTTTAATTTAAAAAAATATATAACAAACAAACACATTCTTAACTTATGATCATTCCGTTCTACATATATAATCAGTAATTCACAGTATTATCACATAGTTGCAAATTCATCATCATGATCATTTCTTAGAACATTTGTATCAGCTCAGATAATTTAACAGCATTTTCCTCTCTATTCATCTAAAACTTTGTGACAGATAGGACCTCATGGGGATGAGTATATATATATACATGCATACATACAAATAAACAGACCGAACTGAGGAGATAAGTACACATTTCATAACTTCAGAATTCTATAGAATATGCTTTTTAACTTTGGGCATGCCTGGACAAAAGTTTGTGTGACTGTTGCATGTGGTTAAGAAAAGGGATTGTTTTGGAAAAGATGCTTGGGTCTGTGGAAAAAGGTTGTAGTAGGATGTGATGGATGGGATCATGTCTCATTAAAAAATCTCCTGAAAGGACTGTGCCATTACTTGGAAGTTTATTTTAACTTTAAATTGATATTATTTAGTTTGGACATTTCTGTATTTTCTCCAACCATCTGTAAGTGATTTTTAATTTTTTTTTTTGCATGGGCAGGCACCGGGAATCTAACCCAGGTCTCCGGCATGGCAGGTGAGAACTCTGCCTGGTGAGCCACCATGGCCCGCCCTGTAAGTGATTTTTAAATAGTGATCACCAAGGTTAGGACTAGTAAAAATTACTTCCATTCTAACTCTTCTTAAATTATATGAAGAAACATGTAACTGACCAACGTTCACAATGCAAATATATAGAGGTCAGGTATTCTTAAATTATGGTAATCCAGCATTTAGAGTGAAGTTAATTTTTCCCAAGCTTCCCTACCTATACCATCTAAGACATGAGTTTGCTTTTGACTATAAGATTGGTGAAGGTTGTAACATGGACAAAATATGGTATTCTGAACAAGTTCAGGAATATTCCACTTGCTGCCCAGAAGGGAAGATTTAGCTTGGAAAACTGCAGCCTGAATTAAGGAGAAAAGTTCAGTCCATTTTTTTCTCTGCATCTTGGAAGGAAAAGAAGTTTAAACTAATGAAATATCGCATTTCTTCCCTTTTCATTTCACAATCTGGGATGATTGACTAAGGACTAGATTTTCTCACAAAGATCTTTAGGGAACTGCATTCTCAAACTTTTAATTAGGCAGACTGTGGAAAAGAGTCTTTTCTACTTAAATACAATTCAGAAACTTTGTTACAAGAGTTAAACATGTTCTTTTCTGCAATGCTTCTCAAAACTTAGTATGCTTAAAATGAGCCTTATGTCCTCAGAATTTTCTCAACACTTTGCATATGTATTTTCTTATCCCTTCCCACTCCAAGCCTCACTAGCCCCAGTACTCACAGGTTACTGTAAACATGACATAAGTTTGTTTTTTCTCAGTCCAAAGATAAATAATCCAGGACTTACAGTGTAGCTCCATGGAGTCAGGCACTCAGGCTGAAGAAGCCTTGTACCTTTTTATTCTCTATGCATTCCATTTCATGATCTAAAATAACTGCTCCAACACCTACCACCACATCCTGATTCCAGTCAGCAGGACAGAGTAAAAGAGGAGGTCTTTCTCTCTCCAGGGCACTGAAAGTTGTACATGCCTTTTCCACTCACATCCCATTGGTCAGAGTCTTGTCACACAAAGGAAGCTGGGAAAAGTAGTCTTTGAGTTTTCACAAAACAATCATAGAAATTGATCATGTAATAAGCCATAAATGTCACTTCAATACATTCCACCCAGAAAGTCACATACAGATTGTGTCCTGCTAAAATTTCTCTTGCCATAGAAGCAGAGAACCTCATATACCTACATATACACACATATATATACATATATATACTATTCACGTGTGTGTGTATGTGTGTGTGTATATATATATATACATATATACATATATATATATACACACACACACATATATATAGGGGATATTTATAGAGAGAGGGTGCACAAATATGTAGACGGTTAATATTCTGTCATTATTCTGAGTTACTTTTCCAGATGCTGAAGGGCATTCTGAATTATCAGAAAAATAATAGACTGCTTGGTAGAGATTCATTTATTGACTATTGTATTATTATTCTCTATGGATGAATAACCTATGGGTTTAGGAATTTAAAGTGTATTCAGTTAAAAAATATTCATTTCCTAGGATGTCTGAGTGTTTATTGAGTTTCTTAATTATTGATAAATTTATGTGTGTATGGGGATATAATAAAGGCACATATGGTTTCATATGTAGATAAGTTGATTTATAGACTGTTTATCAAAAATAAATGTAATACACAAAATTAAATCAAATTGTGCAGACTTTTTAGTAGTTTATTAAAATGAGTACTTTTGATTATAGTTGTTTTCCATGAAAGGAAAAATGATGACTGAAGGATGTAATGTCCACCTAACTTGCAGTGCACTCTTGGAGATTTTAAGTCTGGTTTCATAATTAAATTACTCCAGTGTTGAGACTGTAAAGATTATTGGTGTGCATGCATATTATTTACATGGATGAAAAATATTCAGATACATTAATTTTTCCTTTTGTGTGGCTATTAACAACGGGCATTTATTAGCTTACAAATTTACAATTCTGCGGCCATGAAAATATCCCATTTAAGGCATCAACAGTACAATACCTTCTCTGAAGACAGAGGAGCTTGGGTTCCTCTGTCAGATAGTCAGGCACATGGTGATGTCTGCTGGTCCTTTTCTCCCAGGTTTCATTGCTTCAGCTTCTGGCTTCTCCATCTGTGGCTTTTTCTCTAAACTTCTCTGGGTGTCTTTCTCTACATGTTTTGTCCTCTTCTAAAGGATTCCAATAAGAGGATTAAGGCCCATCTTGAATGAAGTGGGTCACATCTTAATTGAAATAACCTAATCAAAAGGTCCTACCCACAGTAGATCTATACTCTCAGTAATGGATTAAAAGATTATAACCTTTTCTGGGGCATATACCACTTCAAACTACCACACGCAGTAAAGCAAAATATGTTGTTAGCTGTGGAAAACAGTTTGGCAGTTCCTCAGAAAAATTAACAAAATTACCATATGACCAGGCAACCCCACTTCTAGGTATACACCCAAAAGAACAGAAAGCAGCTCCAAAAGCCATCGTCACATCCATGTTCACTGCTCACAAATGCCAAAATAGGGAAGGAGCTCAAGCAACCACCAACAGACGAATGGACAAATAAAATGTGGTATACACATGCAAAGGAATATCACTCAGCCATTAAAAAGAATCAAGTTCTGATACATGCCATAACATAGATGAACCCCCAAAACACCATGCCAAGTGAAACAAGCCAGCCACAATTAGACTATGCAAAATTTAGAAAGTCAGAAACTAGAATATAGGTTACCAGGAGCTGGGGTGAAGGCAGGAAATGGGGCATCAATGCTTAATTGGTACAAATACTGTATTTGGGATGGTGGAAAAGTTTTGGTGATGATAGCACAACACTGAAAGTAACCAACACTAATGAATTATTTATTTGAATATGGTTAAAAGGGGAGATTTTTGGTTTATGTATGTTACCAGAATAAAAATCTAAAAGCATTTTAAAAAATGTGGCAGATTTAGATTAGTCTTAATCCAACTATAGATTTTTCGACCAAGAACCAGTATGAAGAAAAAGAAAAAGAGGTACAAAGATTTTTTTTAAGCACAAATGATACAAGAAAACATTGTGTCTCATTTTATCCAATACCCCATCTGTTGAGTCTGAGCCAAATAGAACAGGTTCTCTGACAAAAACATTTTGTAAATGAGAGAAGATAGGATATAAGGGATGATTATGATTACTGAATCATTATATATTCTTTTTTTTTCATTTTAACATTTTTTATTTTGAAACAAAACATACTAAAAATCAATAAATTCCAAAGTACATTGTAATAAAAAGTTATAGAATAGATTTCAAAGTTTGGTGTAAGTTATAGTTCCACAATTTCAGGTTTTTCCTTCTAGGTGCCCCAAGATACTGGAGAAATACCAGTTTAATGATTCTGCAGTCATACTCATTTGTTAAATCCTAACTTCTCTGTTATAACTCCTCCTTCTCCTTTGATCCTTCTTCCAATCTTTAGGGATATTAGGGCTTTGCCCATTCTAATTTTTTCATATTGCAAAAGGGTATTCAACAATATGGAATAGGGGGATGGAACTGGTTGATGTTCTTGGAGAGACTGGTACCTCTGGGATTCATCTGGCCTGGGAACCAACTGATAGTTTAAGTTTAGATACATACCTAATTTTTATAGCCCTCATACTATATTTGTGTGTGAATACATGTAATAATTATTGGACTTGAGTTCTAACTAAAACAATTTAGAAAACATTTTTAATTGCATTTTAAAGTAATACTTTGCATTTGGGAAGTTTTATAGTTTAATAAGCTTTTTCAAAGTATTACATCGTTTTACTTATGAATTCCTCTTGACTCAAAGGTTAATTTTCATATATAGTATTTTTAAAAATTCTTTTTTCATTCTTGATTTTAATTTTATTACCTTGTACTTTGTGAATGTCGTCTGTATTTGTTGATAGTATTGAGGTATTTTGTGGCTTCCTACATATTTGATTTTTCTGAATGTTCTGTGTTAAACTTAAAGAAATTTGTGTGTTGTCATGTCATATATGTCATATATCATTAGACTTCCAAACTAGTATTTTTCAAATCATTCAAATCCTTTGCTATTTTAAATTGCTTCATTTTCCAAAACGTGTTAAAAAACCTCCAACTACAATTGTTGATCTATCATTTTTGCACCAAAAATTTCAATTGTTGCTTTATTACATTGAGTCTGCACATTAATTTTATCTAATTACTATATAATATTCCTATTTGTCTCTTATTAATTCCTTCCCCCCTCCTTTGAATTTCTATTCTTATAATATACTGATTTTCTTTTTGGTTTGTATTTTCCAAATAAGTCTTTTGACCTTTTATTTTCCATTTGTTAGATCCTAATTTTATATTTAATCTGCGATTATATCTTCTGAGTTTAACCCATTTATATTTAATGTAATCATTGTTATATTAGTGCTTAGCTCAGCCATCTTATAGTGTACCTTTCAGTGTCTAAAGTTAATCTATTAGGCCATCCCTCTCTACTAAATAAATACCAAGAACCTTGGCATAACTCTTTTCCTGCCATGTCTCCTTTGTTAGAATGTTTTAATTATTTATTCTTAAGAGTATGTATACATATTTTTAAAGATAACAATGAATCTTCTAAAATTTTCCCTAATTTCCCATATGTTTTTTTGTTTTGTTTTGTTTTCTGAATTCCATTTCTCTTCTTGGTAGATTACGTTCTTGCAAAATCCTTTGAAGGAGTGTATTTTTGTGGTACGCTCTGAGATATTGTATGACCATACTATCTTTTATTTTAAATTTTTCTAATATAACATATATAAAAAAAAAAAGAAAAAAACAATAGTTTTCAGTGCACTATTTAACAAGTAGTTAGAAGACAGATCCCAGAGCTTGTCATGAGCTACCATATCATCCTCTCATATTTTTCCTTCTAAGCTGCTCCAGAATATAGGAGGCTAGAAGGAATAAATTTTTTTATCATCATAATCGACTTTTTTTGTGTGTGTGAAAAATAACATATACACAGAAAAGCAACAAATTTATAAGCACAGCACAACAATTAGTTGTAGAACAGATTTCAGAGTTTGATATGGTTTTCAATTCCAGAATTTTAGATTTCTACTTCTAGCTGCTCTAAGATACTGGAGACCAAAGGAAATATCAATTCAGCAATCATATTCATTTGTTAAACCCTGCCTTCTCTGTGTAACTCCACCATCACCTTTGATCTTTCTATCCCTCTCTTCAGGGGTATTTGGGCTATGGCCATTCTAACTTTTTCATGTTGGAAGGGGTTGTCAATAACATGGGTTAGGAAGATGTAACTGTCTGATGTTCAGGCCTTATCTGGTCCAGAGACCCATCTGGAGGTTGTAAGTTTCTGGAAAGTTACCTTAGTTCATGGAATCTTTGTAGAATCTAATATATTGCCCTAGGTGTTCTTTAGGATTGGCTAGAATGATTATGGTTGGGGTATGGCAAGTTATGATAGGTAGCAATGTCTAACTGAAGCTTGTATACTAGTAGCCTCCAGAGTAGCCTCTTGACTCTCTTTGAAGTCTCTCAGCCACTAGTACCCTCTTTGATATATTTCTTTTCCTCCTTGTTCAGAATGGCATTCTTGATCCTACGCTACCAGGGCCAGGCTCATCCCTGGGAGTCGTCTCCCATGCCTCCAGGGAGACTTTCACCCCTGGATGTCCTGTCCCACATAGGGGAGGGTAATGATTTCACCTGCAGACTTGGGCTTAGAGAGATAGAGGCCACATCTGAGTAACAAACGAGACCCTCTGGAAGTAACTCTTAGACAACAGTAGGTAGGCTAAGTTTCTCTGCTACACTAATAAGCTTCACAAGAAGAAACACAAGATCAAGAGCTTGGCCTCTTAATTTGGGTGTCCCTAATATTTAACACAGTATCAGGGATTTCCCTAGTGGTAAAGTTTAATAGTTTCATACTTTTTCTCCTAGCCCTCAAGGGATTTAGCCAAAACTTTTTGATTTTCTGCTTAATATACTCTGGGATGTCTCTAGGTATTCCATTAAGCTCTACAGGATTACAGGCCCTCATTCTTATTCTGGGCTCTCTGTGTTTGGGTTGTTTAAGTGATCTATCCAGACAGGTTGAGTTAGATTATGTGCTACAGAAAATTTAGGTGCTAGAGAAAATAAACCTTTCTTCCTTTAATCTCATGGAGTAGGTGAAGTTCTAAAATACAGTGTTTTCCCTACCTTTGTTCTGAGTTACTTGAATTCGATAAGATCAGCTTCGTAGGTTATACATATATAGCACAGCCTTTCAGAATCTAGAAATAAGTACCACACTGGACTAAATGTGACTGCTGTAAGAGCTTCCAATCTAGGTCCCAATTTTCTTATAAGTATTTTCTAAATGGGACCATACAATATTTGCTCTTTCGTTTCTGCCTTATTTTGCCTCAGAAAAGCCCCACAGGTTCATTTACAATGTTGCATGCCTCAAAACTTCATTCCTTTTCATGGCAGCACAATATTTGATCATTTGTATACACCATCATTTGCCATTCTACTTCTCAGTCACTGTATCCTTCAGCCACCTCCGTCCATTTGGCATCATGTATAATGTCCAAAGTCACCAGTTCATCAGTACTCTCAATTTTAGACGATTTCATTGTTCTCAAGAGAAGAACAACCGATAAACACACCCTCACCGAATAGAAAATCCAACCTCCCCTTAACTCTTGTCCCTCCCCCATTATTTACCCCTTGTATTGCTGTAATGCTGTTGATGTTTTCCTGTTAAACATAACCCATAGCATGCAATAGCACTTTTCCCCTTACACCCACAAATGATATACTCTTTGTACAACATTCATACCTTTGAAGTGGGTCACGCGAGAACTTACTTATATTTGTATTGTTAATTAGTGGGACACATTGGTCTATACAACCCCTTTCAATCATGTTCACCCTCAATATAGCAATGCCACTTACAGACCCACTAATGAGACACCTTTACTTCTATCTATTCCCTTACATTGAAGTTCAACCTCATTAGCCAACCATTCACTTATCTCTAGCTTTCATGATCTCTAGGTCCTCTGTATTCCATATTATAAGCCACTGACTTTACCTTTACCATAGTCATAAAAGTGGAATCATACCGTATCTATCCTTTTGTGTCGACTTATTTCACACAGCATTGTGTCCTCAAGGTTCATCCACCTTGTCATGTGCTTCAGGATGTCATGTTGTCTTACTGCTGTGTAATATTCCATCGTATGTATTTATCACATTTTGTTAACCCATTCGTCTGTTTTAGACACTTGGATTGTTTCCTTCATTTGCCTATTGTGAATAATGCTGCTCTGAACATTGGTGTGCAAATGTCTGTTTGTTTGTGTCACTGCTTTCAGCTCTTCTGGATATGTACTGAGTAGTGGTACTGCCTAGTCAAAGGACGACTTGATATTTAGTTTTCTGAGGAACCACCAGACTGTCTTCCATGGCTGCTGTACCACTGAATAGTCCCATCAGCAGTGCATAAGTGTTCCAAATTCTCCACGCCCTCTTTAACATTTGTTGTTTTCCTATTTGTTTAATAGTAGCCATTCTTATAGGTATGAGGTGGTATCTCATTGTAGTCTTGATCTTATTTCCCTTTTAGTCTTTTGTATTTGCTCTTCAGAAAAATGCCTATTCATATCTTTAGCCCATTTTATAATTGGGTTGTTTGTTCTTTTGTTATTGAGTTGTATAATTTCTTTATGTATACAGGATATCAAACCTTTATCTGATGTGCAGTTTCCAAATATTTTCTCCCATTGAGTTGGCTGCCTCTTCACTTTTTTGACAAAATCTTTTGAGGCACAAATTTGTTTGATTTTGAGGAGTTCCCATTTATCTATTTTTTCTTTTGTTGCTTCTGTTTTGGGTGTAAAGTTTAAGAACTACCTCCTATTACTAGGTCTTGAAGATTTTCCCTATGTTTTCTTCTAAGAGTTTTATGGTGCTAGTATTGTATTTAGGTGTTTCATCCACTTTGAATTAATTTTTTGTATAGGGTGTAAGGTAAGGGTCCTCTTTCATTCTTTTGGTTATTGATATCCAGTTTTCCCATGCCCATTTATTGAAAAGACTGTTTTGACCCAGTTCAGTGGATTTGGGGGCCTTGTCGAAGATTAGTTGGCCATAGATTTGGTGGTTTATTACTGCACTCTCAATTCTATTCCATTGGTCAATACTTCTCTGTCTTTGTGCTAGTATCGTGCTATTGTGACCACTATGGCTTTATAATAAACTTTGAAATCAGAAAATATTAATCCTCCCACTTTTTTCTTTTTAAGGATATTTTTAGCTATTTGGGGTCTCTTATCCTTCCAGATAAATTTGGTACTAACTTTTCCAAGAATTCAAATTCGATTGTTGAAATTTGATTGGTACTGCATTGAATCTCTAGATCAATTTGTGTAGAATTGACGTCTTAACTACATTTAATCTTCTTGTCTGTGAGCGGGGAATGTCTTTCCACCTATTTATATCTTCTTTGATTTTTTTTAAGAATGTTAGGTAGTTTTCTATGTAGAGGTCCTTAATATCTCTAGTTAAGTTCATTCCTAGATTCTTTTAGTTGCTATTTTGAATGCTGTCCTTCAGAGTTTATCTATACCATGGCTTTGGGCTAAAGCATAAGGGCTGCCTGATCCTTTCTGTGCTTATCTTAGCTTAGGCTTGTGTATGTGGCCCTAGTAATTCACCCATTTACACGGATACGAATATCCCCTCATCCCTAGGAAACAAATTCATCATAGTTCTGGTCATTGCTCTGTTTGTCCTCTAAGCCAGCAAAGCAATCCCTTGCCTTAGGCAACCGTAACATGACAGCAATGCCCAGGACCATTATGTATTCTGTAGGAGAGTTTCCTGAACTGCTGTCCAGCTGCAGGGCAATTCTGGGAAAGGGAGCCTGTGATGAGTGTCCTGGTTCTGTCCTTTAGGCTACCACCAGACTGATTGGGGCAGGCATGCATGCACCCAGTATGTATATGAAGGTTACTGTGTTCCTTTTGGAACCAGGGACCTACACTGGCTGGCTCCTGCTGATCCAGTGAGGGGAGAGGGAAGATCCTTCTACTTTTAAGTAAATTCTTGATTCAACACTTTGCCTGTTACTGCAGTCCTATAAGTGTTTTCCAGAGATTTGAGAAAGATGTCTCTGCTATTTTTGCTGTTATTCAAAGCTTCTGTGTGGGGATGGAGTCATGATGGTTCTCACCCTGCCACCCTGGATAGGAAAGGAATGTCTTCCCTTTTGTTCCATGATTTTATTGTTGATGGAACCTAAAACAATGATCAAATAAAATGAAGAAGACAGATTAGAAAATTGCTGGCTCTTAAGAAGCTGAAGATTTACGTTTAACATTTAAGAGGTGAAACAATTTCATTCCCATATTTAAATAAGTATAATTCATACACAATAAAACCTATCCTTTTTTGTCTATAATTCTGTGTTTTCGACAAAGAGAAAATTATGATGTAACCACCACCAAAATGAAGATATAGAATAGACAGAGAACAGTTCTATCACCTGCCAAGATTTCCCTGTGCCCCTTTGTAAGCAACCCAATACTCCATCTGGTGCCTCTGGCAACCACTACTCTATTTTTGTTTTGTTTTGTTTTGACTTTTCAAATTTCATAAAAATAGAACCATATTTTATGTACTCTTTTCAGTTTGGCTTTTTTCACTTAGCAAAATGCATTTGAGATTCATATATGTTGCCTATATCAGTATTTGGTTCCTTTTTATTGCTAAATAGTATTTCATTGATTCATTCTGGTTTTCATTTCCTGGTTGAGCAAACCAAACCTAGTTTGGTTTGTTTCCAGTTTTTGATTATTAAAAATGCTGTAAAGTTTCATATATATGTTTCTGTGTGAAGAGAAGTTTTCACATTTCTTGGGTTAACACCAAGGAGGGAAATAAATATATATTTTACTGTATAAGAAGCTGATAAACTGTTTTCCCTGTGGCTGTAACATTTTGTATTCCAGTCAGCCATATATGAGAATTCTAGATGCTCCTAATCTTTGCTAGCATTTGGTATTTGCAGGTTTTGTAATGTTCATTTTTTATTTTTAGCCATTGCAAAAATATCTAATATGTCATTTTTCTTTCAACTTATATTATTCTAGTAACTTATAATGTCAAGCATTTTTTCATGTGTTTATTTGCCATCTGCATATTCTCTTTGGTAAAGTATTCAGATTTTTCTACCCTTTTTTTATTGGGTTGATTTTTTGTAATTATTGAATTTTGTGAGTTCTTTAAATATTCTAGATATAATTCCTTCATCAGATATATAATTTGTAATTATTTTCTCACAAACTGGCTTTGCTTTTCATTCTTTTTGCAATGTATTTTTTTTTTTTTTCCTTACAAGATTGGGTTTGAATCTTGACACTGTTGTTATCATCTCTTGGTCTTAGGCAGGTTATTGGTTCTGAATTGTTCTCAGTGTCTGCATGTGTGAAACAGGGACCATGATATTTACCATAGGGTTGTGGTATAAGTATCAAGCACCAGGTATGATATTTAAGGATACAACTTGGCTTAGGCTTAATTTTTAAATTACCATTATCCCTCCTATTTTCTGGTGTAAGATCACCTTTGCCAAAACAGTAGCATTCTAAGAGGAGAGTGTGGTAGTTAGATTCAATTGTCAACTTGGCCAGGTGAAGGCACCTAGTTCTGTTGCTGTGGACATGAGCCAATGGTACTTGAGCTTCATCTGTTGCTGATTTACATCTGTAGTCAGCTGGGAGGCCTGCCTGCTGCAGTGAGTGACATTTGACTTGATTGGCTGGTGCTTCAATGAGAGAGCTCAATGTAGCACAGCCCAAGCATTTCATCATACCTCATCTCAGCACTCAGTAGCTCAGCCTCGGCCTTTGGAGATCCAGAAAGAAATCACCCTGGGGAAAGTTGTTGGAACCCAGAGACCTGGAGGGAAAGCCAGCAGAGATTACCCTGGGCCTTCCCACGTAAGAAAGAACCTCAGTGGAAAGTTAGCTGCCTTTCCTCTGAAGAACTAACAAAATAAATCCTCTTTTATTAAAAGCCAATCTGTCTCTGGTGTGTTGCATTCTGGCAGCTAGCAAACTAGGACAGAGTGATGATGAGAGAAACATTGGCATTATTCAATTTATCCAATGTTTATACTGTCTAAAAATGCAGTGTATATTTTTAGAACAGCTTTATTTAGATGTGGTTGACATACAATAAACCGAACATTTATGTTTAATTTGATATTTTGAAAAATGTGTACTTAGGTACCATCTCCACAGATAATGAGCATGTCCATTACCCTCAAAAGTCTTCTCTGGCTCCTTTGCAATTCTTTCCTCCCATCTAACCAGGCAATCACTAATTTTTTATTTGTCACTCTAGATTAGTTTGCATTTTCTAGAATTTTATATAAATGAAGTCATATAATATGTACATTTTCTGTCTGTCTTTCATTCAATAAAATTATTTTGAGATTCATTCATGTTGCATGTATCATAGTTTTAGTTCATCCTGTTCTGTTACTGAGTAACAATCTGTTGTATGGATATACTGCAATTTCTGTATCTCTTTACCTGTTGATAGACATTTGGGTTATTGGGGCTGTTACAAATAAAGCCACCATAAATGTGTGTATCCAAAAGTTTCTACGAGCTTAAAATACTCTAAATGCTCTTGAGTAAATACCTAGAGTGAAATGTCCAGGTAATATGATGTGTATGGTTAACTTTTTAAGAAATTGCCAAACTGTTTTCCGAAGTGATTATACCATTTTACATTTCCATCAGCAGGTATGAAAATTCCAATTCATCTACATTATTACCAACACTTGGTATGGTCAGTCTTATTTTAAATTTTAGCCATTTTAGCAGGTATGTGGTGGTATCTCATTGTGGTTAGAGTTTGCTTTTCTCTAATGACTAATGTTGTTGAGTATCTTGTTATGTACTTATTTGCAGTTTGTATATCTTTCTTGAAGTGTCCATTCACATCTTTTGTGCACTTTTTTCTCTTTCTTTTCTTTATTAGAGAACTTGTGGGTTTACAGCACAAAGTCCGTGGTTAACTTAGGGTTCACTGTGTAGTATAATTCTATGGATCTTTAAAAATAATTTTTATTCTGTTTCCATATATAAAGTCTAACATTTCCCCCTTTAATCTTTTGTGCACTTTTTTATTGACTTGTTTGTTTTCCTAATAAATTTTGAGAGTTTTAAAAATATATTCTGAATATTAATCTTTTTTCAGCAATGTGATTGGCAAATAATTTTTTCTCAATCTATGGATTGCCTTTTTGTTCTCTTATGAGAAGAGGAGAAATTTTTAATTTTGATGAAATTGACTTAATTTTTTTCTTTCATGTGTCATGTTTTGGTTGTTATATCTAATAAATCTTTTTCTGAGGTCCAAGTATTTTCTCTTTGTTTTCTTTTAGGTTTTATAGTTTTAGGTTTTACATTTAAATCTATGGTCTAGCTTTGTGTTAATTTTTGTATTTCACATGAGGTATGGATTGTTTAGTGCTCTCAGTTTCCTTCCAAGTAATATCCCACAAATTTTGATATTTTGTATTTTATTTTAATTCTGATCAAAATACTTTTAATGTCCCTTTTAATTTCTTCAACCCATGGTTTATTTAGAAGTGTGTTATTTAGTTTCCAAATATTTGGAAATTTCCAAGATATCTGTGATCACTGATTTCTAATTTAAATTTCATTGTGGTCATAGAGCATACTTTTTATTCCTTGATTCCCTTTAAATTTTATACTTTAAGCTTGATTTCTGACTCTGAATATGGTCTGTCTTGGCAAATGGTCCACATATACCTGAGAAGAAAGTATCTTCTGCTTTTGTCCAGGCTTCTTTGAAGTTATTGCTCTGGAGGTCAGTGTTTGAGATTTGTTCTGACCCAGGGAGGCTTCCGCCCAGCTGTCTCTTTCTGTGGTATGCTCCAGCAAACTAGCCAGTCTACATTTTGGCCCATATCTCTAATGAATCTACTAATGTCCTTCCAGTTGTCTTTCACCACAAACTCTGCTGCCTTTGAGGGCATGCTTAGGATTGAACTTCTCTACATTCTGTTGCAAATGAAGTCAGTTCCTTTGGGAAGACATTCAGAGCTCTCAGTCTTACTTCCTGCTTCCCTCCCCTGACAAAATCTCTTAACTGTGGATCTGGATTTGGGGGTGGGGACAATGGTGTATTTCTCTGAATGACATTCCCACTTTAGAGCCTAAGTGTCTTGGTGCAGCAAGTGACAGTAGCATGAGCTGGGAGATTGCCTCTCCCAGTGTGTAACCACTGCCTTAGGAACCCAGGGTAAGGGCAGTTGGGTTCCAGTATCCTCAATAGCCTGCACCCAGTGTAAAGCCTCTGCTCCACATATAGGGACATGGGGATAAGCTGAAAAAGTGAGTCCCCACATCTCAGCTGTATTCACTGGGGACTTAGCCTCAGTAACAGGTATAGGGTGAGAATTGATAACCAGCCCTCAGACTAAGACCCGGAAGAAGGAGGAGGCTGTGTTCTTCTCTGCATCAGTCCAGGGTGGAGTTTCTGTCTTGCCCAGTTGGGAGGTTGAGGGAGGAGACAGGTCTTGGTTCAAATATCACAGACTATTGCTATTCTTCCTGAGTTTTAGTACATTTTCTTTATTAAATGATTTTTTATTTGTTGTATGCCCTTAGGACCTTTTCCAGAAACTTTAAGTGGCTGCTTTTAAAAATAATTTTTACCCATTTCACTGGGGTGTGGGTCAGTAGAGCTCCTCATGTTGTGATGCTAAAAGTGAACTGTCCTGTACATCATTCATCTTTTAATGATTTCTTAATGTGTGCTCACTGAGGTTGCTTCCCCCTTCTACCCAAACACATGACTACCCGCAACACTTATGGAAATAAAGTTTTTTCCTCATAACCCCCATCAGGAGATGTATAAGCTATAGTTCTGCAGATTTATTGCATACTACATACCACTTAAACCCCTTCCTATAACTGAGAGTTTATTTTTCTTTTTTAGTGACTTGTCTTTGCTGTCCAGTCACAAGGAATTTCCTCATTCACTGGGATCATTCAAAGCATGAGAAGAACTTGTTATTTTAAATTAACACTATAAAGAACTATTTAATAAAAAATTGAGTGTTGTAATCTCCTAAGTAGACATGTTTTGTAAATCTGATTTCATCCATCTAATTTTTCAAAAAAGAAAATATCCCTTTTTAAATTCAGATTTAAAGATTGTTTTTAAGCCATTTAAGATCCAGTTATCTGAATTTAACTATTGAGGAAGATCCTAAACAGACAAAACTACACTTTGTATGATAAAGTAGTGTTCATTTCTACTGGAAATTCTAATTTATCATAAGGACCTAAATCAGTAAAAATATTTAAAGGGATTATTTTTCTATATACGGCAGGGGCACAAAAACAAAATAAGTATGCTATTTGGAGTGTTGTTAGGTATTCATGTTAGTAGAGCCATAAAGTTATCTGTGAGATACTAAATAAATTCAATCTTAACAGTTGCAGATAAGTAAAACGTCAAGGAATAATCTCATTTATATTATCAAAGAGTAAACACTACCTTTAAATGTGTGATGTGAGAATTCTTGAAATACGGTAGAAAGCAAGAAGTAAAAGTATATCCACTGAAGCCTATTCATTAATTTATAAGTTATGAATCATAAATCCCCAAAGTGAAGAGTATAGTACAGGCTTAGATATAGGTTAAAAATGAATAACTGATACTTCTTTCAGCCAAGATAAAATACAGGGACCAGATTTTATGGAAATCTGTGTCCGTACAAAAGAGTAAAAGAACTTGAATTGGTAAGAATGTGAAAAATATATAAGATTTTTCTTGTTATTTAAGCCTCTTTAAAATATAGCTTTTAAGAAAACTTAATTACCATGTAGTACTTAGTTTCTAACATACATAGAAATAAAATAAAAGAAATACTAGGAAGGGAGCATGACTAGAAAGGGAGAAATTGAAGTATTCTATCGTTAGGTTATTAAATATATAATATCACTGGACAGTAGATTGCAGTAAGTTAAAGCAATCACCGAAAAAACACAATAGATTGAATTAGTAATCCAAAAACTACCCACAAAGTAAAGCCCATGCCCAGATGGGTTCACTGATGAATTCTACTAAACATTTAAAGAATTAATGCCATTTCTTCACGAACTCTTAGAAAAAAATAGACTTAGTTATAGCATTCTAAATGTATGGTCCCTTATAAGGGAAAAGTACCCTTATAGGTTCCCTGAGTCATTTTATGTAAGATTAAAGATTATCTATAGTTGAGGCTGAATTTGTGCATTAGTTTCATTTACATTTTCATCTGTTACATTTATGTTTTCATCATCTCAGTTTAACATAACTTTATCTATGAGACGTTACATTTATGTAGCATGTCTGTCAAAGGTCATTTGCATATATACTATCTTACTTGAGCCTTCCATCTTTGAGATTGGTAGGTGGACAATTATGGTCTTTTTCTCTCCTTTGTGTGTATTCATACACATGTGTGCATCTGTTTGGATTTGGATTTGCGAATATATCAGCTGTGGCATCCTTTTTTCTTTACCATTTGGCATATAAATAATTGCTTCCTGTTAGTATGCCAGTATATAGCACTGCCACTGGTAGAAATCTTCAGATTAAGATGAAGCCCTAAACTTTTATGATAACTGTTACAGGTTGCTGATTGTTCAGATTGCTGTTATTATCAGCACACAAACAACCAGGTAGTCATGAAAAATTATAATAAAATAATAATTTATTGAATGAGTACTTAAGTATCAGGTATTGTAGACAGAGAATTGTTCTAGCTAACACTAGATTATTTGAAGAAATTCTCAACTTACTGGTGTTTTTGCCTTTTTTTTAGGGAGGTGATTCTCAGTAAGGAGCGATTTTGCCCCCCAGGTGATATTTCACAGTGTCTGGAGATATTCTTTGTGGTCATAACTGAGGGGTGCTATTGGCATCTAGTGAATAGAGGCTAAGGATGCTGCGAAACATCCTACAATGCACAGGACAATGTTCTCAGAACAGAATTACCTGGCTCAAAATGTTTATGATGCCAAGGTTAAGAAACCCTGGGCTAGGGTAATTTTGCCCTCATCATAAGAGGATGCTTTCTTTCAATGTTAGGATTAACTAAGGTACATCAATGCCAAAAATATTCAGTTCATAAACTAGTCACCAGAATATTTAACCCCCTGCCCCATCCCAGTATGCTAAAATGTCTATTTCTACCATTGTTGTAACTTTATCTCAAAGGCCTCTTTCCTCTTTTTGCCACTGGGTTTTGGCCAGAGCACTCTCATTCCACCCAACAGGATTCAATAATTGAGTCCAGGTGAGAAGAGGTTTTAAATTTTCAGTCAGTCCCTTCTCTCAGAAGCTCCTGGACTTTTTATGAAAATGTATTCATTCCCATTCTTACAACTTTTGAACCACCAAATATCAATAGTTTCATGGAAAGGAAAAAAACATTATAAAGCAACTTAAGCTTTGCCGTATTGGGACACTTAACACATATAAGGCAGGTGAGAGATTTTAAGTCATAAATTAACTCAAGGATCATGTAATCTGAGTGATTTGGTGAAGGTATTATTCAAATTTAGGTATGTCTGACATAAAAACATACTATGTTTATTCTCCTACCAGATTTGATACAGAGCTTAGTTTAAATATATAACATTATATATAACTTTATAAGTTATTAAGGATTCTTTTTTTTCTATTTTGCTTGAAGTACTTCATAGCTGACATTTATCTCAATAATTTCTAGCAGGTAAACTGTTAACCTTTTTTTTTTTGTATGTGTGTGTGTGAGCAGACACCAGGAATCGAACCTGGATCTCTGGCATGGCAGGTGAGAACTCTGCCTGCTGAGCCACCATGGCCTGCCCATATTAACCTTTTAAAGAATGTTATTAACCTCTGTTATTGTAGCAGTGGATTGGTAAAAATTGTACCAATGTACCTTTTTTCTCTGAAAGATTTACTTCCAATAACTAATTAATACTCTAAGGCAAGAGACTATTCACTTACAAATATTATATTTGTATTTGATTTCTAATAGCAAGCTATTGACATAAGTTACAGTTTTTATTCCAGCCAGTATAGTTCATGAGACCTTATATTGGTGGTTCTCTAGGTGTGTTCCCTAGACCAGCAGCATCTTGAGACGGGTAGGAAATGCAAATTCTCAGACCCACTGAATCAGAAACTCCAAGAGTGAGGCTTAGCAATGTGTGTTTTAACAAGTCCTCCAGGTTATTCTGATGCTTACTAAAGTTTTAGTTAGAATTGCTCTACAGAGCATCTTGTTGACTTATGTTCACCTGATTTTAATGCAGTGTACTTTTTCTCCTTTTGTATTTACCATATTTTAAATCCTGTGTTAGTTTTGGGAAAATAAATTGTTCACATTATTGTCTGAAATCAGATTGTACATATAAAGAGTTTAGACAGAAGCTTCTTAGGTAGATTTGAGAAACATTATTTCAAGAGATAAGGATGGGCATTGTACAAATCAGTATAAAATAAGGACCTCAAGAGATTTAATTCAAAATCTTGCATTGTAGAAGTATGATTGCTTGATTCAGAAGCACTACTGAGTTAAACAGACTTCTGAGACTTGAAATTAAGGAATGAGAAAAAACAAATGCTCCCAAAGTTACTTAAAATAAATGTAGTAATATGAGCAATATAGTAAATGAATGCAGTAAATATATAGAACCTAGAGATATCATGTTGAATAGTAATATTTTTAGATTTCAGTACCTCTAATGGTACTGTTAGCCCATTTAAGAATGCTTATTTTTTTAACATTTGTATTTGTGTGTGTGTGAAATATATATACAAAAACAATAAATTTCTAAGTACATTTAGCAAGCAGTTATAGAACAGATTTTAAAGTTTCGTGTGGGTTACAGTTCCATGATTTTTCGTTTTTTTCTTCTAGCTGTTCCAAGACCCTGGAGACCAAAAGAAATATCAATATAATAATTCAGCAGTCATACTCATTTGTTAAATCCTGTCTTCTCTGTCTACTTCTTTTTTTGTGAAAAATAACATATATACAAAAAAGCAATAAATTTCAAAGTACATTGCAACAGTTAGTTGTAGAACAGATTTCAGAGTTTGGTATGGGTTACAGTTCTACAGTTTTAGCTTTTTACTTGCAGGTGCCCTCAGGTACTGGAGAGACCAGAAGAAGTATCAGTATAGTTATTTGGCCCTTATACTCATTTGTTAAACCATATCTTCTCCATATAACTCCACTATCACCTTTGATCTTTCTCCCACTCTTTAGCAATATTTGGGCTATGCCCATTCTAACTTTTTCATGTTGGAAGGGGCTGTCAATAATATGTGATAGAAGGATAGAACTAGTTGATGTTCTGGAAAAGCTGACCTCTCTGTATTTCAGGACTTATCTGGTCCAGGGATCCATCAGGAGCTTGTAGGTTTCTGGAAAATTGTCTTAGTACATGGAACCTTTGTAGAATCTTATATAATACCCTAGGTGTCCTTTAGGATTAGCAGGAGTGGTTTTGGTTGTGGTTTGACAAGTTATGATAAGTAGCAATATCTAACTGAAGCTTGCATAAGAGTGACCTCCAGAGTAGCCTTTTAGCTCTATTTGAACTCTCTCAGCCACTGATACGTTACTTGTTACACTTCATTTCCCCATTTTGGTCGGTATGGCAATGTTGATCCCATGGGACCAGGACCAGGCTCATCCCTGGGAGTTATCTCCCATGCTGCCAGGGAAAATTTCACCCCTGGATGTCATGTCCCATGTAGGGGAAGGGCAATGGTTTCTCTTGCAGAGTTGAGCTTAGAGAGAGGCTACATCTGAGCAGCAAAAGAGGTCCTCTGGAGGTGACTCTTAGGTATCCCTATAGGCTAAGCTTCTCCTCTACCTATACAGAGAATGCTTATTTTTAAATTGCAGTATATTTAATATTAGTGCTCTAATTGATATATCCATAATGACTGAATTACATTTGAAATGATGGTGTATTACCTAAAATATACATGAGATACAGTAACACCAAATTTATATAATGTTGTACTATCTATAGCTTCCAAACCTTGGGCCTTGTTTCTTAATAATGTACTAACAATGCGTGATGAGTATTGAGATATTTCAACTGGTGACCTTAATTTTTCTGTTGTATTTCTTCATATGCAGGCATATTACTAAACTTTAACTTGCATTTGACCCTAATTTTCTTTCAATATAGTTGCTATGTGTTATATTTATTCTTGTTGGTGGACTATGTTAAATGTTAATTAAGCTCATGCATTAGTCTTTCATCGTGTTGTCTTAGATTTCAGGGTCCTGGGTACAGGAACTATTATTTTTGAAGTTTATATTCTACTCATTAAATAAGATTCTAACAAACTTGGGCGGCTGCCGTGGCTCAGCAGGCAGAGCTCTGACCTGCCGCTCTGGAGGTCTGGAGTTCGATCCCTGGTGCCTCCTGCCCATATGCAAATTTAAAAAAAAAAAAGATTCTAACAAACTGGACTGTTCAGTAATTTTGACAATAAGAATGATAAAAAGGCCAGATTATACCTGTTTTTTTTCTTTTTTCAGAGAATGCCTTATTATAGATAGGGGATATAGGTGGTAGAGTAGGGGGGGCAGACATTGGTATGTTGTTCTTTTGCATTTTCATTAATTTCCTAGTTTGAGACATCTGACCTCCATAACTCTTGGTAGAGGCCATGGCTATATGCAGTTTGTGTAAAAAAATAGAATGTTTAAGTTGAATACTGTTAGTACTTAGTGCTGTTTTTTTACTGCTGTGAATGTGGGCAGATAGAGAAGGAAGAGAAAGATCCATAGTAATAAAAAGACTACAGAGTCTGGATTGATTTATATTTGCTTTGAAGTTATAAATATGTTTTGATACTTTAGAGTATTTAATTTATTGTACAATGTATGTATTTAGCCCAATAAGAAAATCATTCTTTTCAGGATTTCCATTTAACACATGTTTAATTGATAAAGTTTAAATGAATGACTGGTGACTTATATATAAGAATTTGTTATATTTCACAATTAAAATTAAAATAACATTTTATTTATTTGCCCAGTCTCAACCCTTTGGAAAATAATGGGCTCTTTAATCATCCTAAATGTAACACTAGTTATTTATAGCAAATCTGAAAAATACTGAAAAGTATCTAGAAGGAAATATGAATTATTTGTGCATCTATCTCTCAGAAATCATAATTATCGTTTTGGTGTATTTCCTCCCAGTCTTGTAAAAAATAAATTTTTAAATTAGTATCATTCATAGCCTCTTTTATTTATTTATTTTTATTCTAACATAACAAGAAATTCCCATGTCTTTGTTCTTTAAAAATAATTATAATAAGTACTTATTTACCTTATAATTCTATTTAATGTTTACCATATTGCTGAACATTTAAGTTGTTACCATTTTTTTTTAGTATTATAAATTATGCAGTGAACCTTCACATTCATATAGCTTTATCTGTATGGAAATGTAAATATTTATCTGTGTCCGATTATTTCCTTCCTCATTCCTACAGGGAGAATTACTGAATCAGAGGATATAAATGTTCTTAAGATTCTTAATGTATATTGCCATATTGACATCCAGAAACATATCCAATTAAACTTCACCAGCAATATAAAATAAAATATAAAATATGCCTATTTTATCATTACCTTGTTAGCCCTGGGTATCATACAGCATTTAAAAATCATTGCCATTTTCATTGGTGAAAAATGTTATTTTAGTCCATCAAATATTGTCAAATACTTAGATTTTATGTTATATTTTTCAGTGGATTAGTTAAACTTCAGTAAAATCATACCTGGACTTTATAACTTTTCGAAGTTACTCAGTAGAATATTGTCAGCAATAGAATACTTGGAAATATTTGGCCATTGTAATGTTCTAAGGGTCCATTAGTTAACATTTAACTAACAGACTCCTTTAAACTATTGGTTACATCTTGTCTCTGATAATTACAGAGATTTCTAGAATAAAACTTTTTATTTATACTATCATCTCAGTCTTGAAAAAATGTTGATTATAATGATTTAGTAATAAATTCAATAATAATTGAAGCAGTGCAACTAAAAGCAAGATAAAATACATACTGAGAAGAAATTTTAATACTATAGGGAACACACTATTCTAGGCATTGGGGATACAGCTGTGAAACAAATTTGCAAAACCCTGATAGAATTTCTGTTGTTTAGAATGATTACTGGTTACCAGCAAGTCTCAACAATCTGCTATATTGGGAGGGCTTGGGGGTAGTGAGAGAGAGAGAGAGAGGAATATATTATCTTGTAACACAGACTAACTATAAACACAAGTTTTAAAGACTTGGAATAAATTATTATTTCATATGAATAAATAGTCTTACAAGTTAGTCAGATAAAGAATGACTTTTCCACCTTTAGGGGGAGGAATGCTTCTATACAGGTTTTTAGACATTTGGACTATTTTCCATCTCTTGGCAATCGTGAATAATGCTGCTATAAACATCAGTGTGCAACTATCCATTTGTGTCTTTGGCTTCAGTTCCTCCGAATATATACCTAGTAATGGGATTGCTGGATCATATCACAATACTGTACAATTGCTTCCTGAGGAACTGCCAAACTGACTTCTAGAGTAGTTGCACCATTCTGTATTCCCACAACAGTGTATAAGTGTGCCTCTTTCTCTGCATCCTCTCTAGCATTTGTTGATTTGTCATTTTCTGTTGTTTTCGATAATGATCATTCTAGTAGGTGTGAGATGTTGTCTCTTTGTGGTTTTGATTTGCATTTTGCTAACAGATGTTGACATTGACCATCTTTTTATATGTTTTTGAGCTATTTGTATTTCCTCTTTGGAAAAGTGTCTGTCCTTGTCTTTTGCCCACTTTTAAATTGTTTTGTCTTTTTTTTCTTGAGTTGTAGGATCTCTTTATCTATTCTATACATTAAACTCTTATCTGGTATGAGGTTTCCAAAAATATTGTCTCCTAGTGCATAGGCTGCCTTTTTATTTTCCTGCCAAAGTTCGTTGATGAACAAAAGTGTTCAGTTTTAAAAAGATCCCATTTATCTAGTTCTTCTTTCATTGCTCATGCTTTGGGTGTTAAGTCTAGGAAACCACTGCCTATCATGAGATCCTTAAGATAGTTTCCTACATTTTCTTCTAAATGTTTTATGGTCTCAGCTCTAATGTTTAGGTCTTTAATCCATTTTTTAGTTAATATTTGTATAGGGTGTGAGATAGGGGTCCGTTTTCATTCTTTTGGATATGGATGTATGGTTCCCCAAGAACCATTTTTTTGAAGAGGCTGCTCTGTCCCCAGTGAGTTGACTTGACTGCCTTATCAAAAATCAGTTGGCCAAAAATGAGAGGGTCCACCTCTGATTCCACTGTTTGGTATATCTTTTTTTTTAACCAGTACTATGCTGTTTGGACTACTGTAGCTTTGCAGTATGCTTTCAAGTCAGGTAATGTGAGGCCTCCCACCTCATTTTTCTTTCTCAGGTATTTTTTACTTTTCAGGGTACCCTACTCTTCCAGATAAATTTGATTGTTGTTATTGCAGTAAATCTTTTTGGGCAGAATTGATATCTTAACCATATTTAGTCTCTAATCCATAAACATGGTATGTCCTTACATTTAATTGGGTCTTCCTTGATTTCTTTTAGCAAATTTTTGTAGTTTTCTGTGTGTTGGTGTTTTATGTTCTTGGTTAAATTTATTCCTAAATATTTTATTTTGGTTGCTATTGTAAATGGAAGTTTTTTCTTGATTTCCTCCTCAGATTGCTTATTACTGGTATATAGAAACAACTGATTTTTGCATGCTGCTTTTGTATCCTGCCATGTGCTATATTCATTTAGTAACTATAGTAGCTTTAGATTTTTTAGGATTTTCTATGTACAGGATCACGTCACCTGTAAACCAGGCAAGTTTTATGTTTTCCTTCCCAATTTGGATACCTTTTATTTCTTTTGCCTAATTGTTCTAGCTAGAACGTCTAGCACAGTGTTGAATAATAGAGGTGACGGTGGGCATCCTTGTCTTGTTACTGATTTTAGAGGAAAAGCTTTCATTCTTTCCCTGTAGAGTGTGATGTTAACTGTGGATTTTTCATATATTCCCTTTGTTGAGGAGGTTTCCTTCTATTCCTATCCTTTGAAGTGTTGCCATCTAGAAAGAATGCTGAATTTTGTCAGCTGCCTTTTCTGCATCAATTGAGAGGATCATGTGGTTTTTCCTATTTAATTTGTTGGTGTGGTATACTACATTAGTAGATTTTCTTGTGTTGAACCACCCTTACATACCTGGAAAAAACCTACTTGTCATAGTATATAATTCTTTTAATGTGCTGCTGGATTAGATTTCCAAGTATTTTGTTGAGGAATTTTGCTTCTGTATTTATTAAAGAGATTGGTTTGTAATTTTCTTTTCTAGTAGTGTCCTTGCTGGCTTTGGCATTAGGGTGATGTTGGCTTCATAGAATGAGTTAGGTGGCTTTCCCTCCTCTTCAGTTTCTTGAACAGTTTGATCAGCTTTGGTACTAATTCTTTCTTGAATGCTTGGTAGAATTAGCATGTGAAACCATCTGGTCCTGGACTCTTCTATTTTGGGGAGTATTGTGATGACCAGTTCAGTTGCTTTACTTGTGATTGGTTTGTTGAAGTCTTCTGTTTCTTCTTTAGTCAGTGTTGGTTGTTCATGCTTTTCTAGGAAGTTGTCGATTTCATCTAAGTTGTCTAGTTTTTTATCATATATATAGTTGTTCCTAATTCCCTCTCATTATCTCCTTTATTTCTGCAGGGCAGTGGTTATAGCCCTCCTCCCATTTCTGATTTAATTTATTTGCATCATTTCTTTTTGTTGCTTTGTCAGCCTAGCTAAGTGTCCATCTACTTTAATGACTTTCTCTAAGAACCAACTTCTGGTTATACTGATTCTCTCTATTCTTTTCATGTACTCAATTTCATTAATTTCTGCACTGATATTATTCTTTCCTTCTGTTTGCTTTGGGGTTAATTTGCTATTCTTTCTCTAGTTCCTCCAGGTGAGCAGGTAATTCCTTGACTTTTGCCCTTCTTAGCACTGCCTTTGCTGCATCCCATAATTATTTTTATATAATTTTTTATTAATTAAAAAAATTACAAGAAACACAAACATCCTTAATATATGCTCATTCCGCTCTACATATGTAAGCAGTAATTCACAATATCATCACATAGTTGCATATTCATCATCATGATCATTTCTAAGAACATTTGCATCAATTCAGAAAAAGAAATAAAAAGACAGCAGAAAAATAAAACAAAAACAAAAAAAGAAAAAAAAAATTTTACATACCACACCCCTTACCCCTCCCTTTCATTGATCACTAGCATTTCAAACTGAATTTATTTTAACATTTGTTCCCCCTATTATTTATTTTTATTCCATAGGTTTTACTCGTCTGTTGATAAGGTAGATAAAAGGAGCATCAGACACAAGGTTTTCACAATCACACAGTCACATTGTGGAAGCTATATCATTATACAATCATCATCAAGAAACATGGCTACTGGAACACAGCTCTACATTTTCAGGCAGTTTCCTCCAGCCTCTCCATTACATCTTGGATAACAAGGTGATATCTACTTAATGCGTAAGAATAACCTCTAGGATAACCTCTCGACTCTGTTTGGAATCTCACAGCCATTGACACTTTGTCTCATTTCACTCTCCCCCCTTTTGGTTGAGAAGGTTCTCTCGCTCCCTCCATGCTGAGTCTCAGCTCATTCAGGAGTTTTCCTCAATCCCTTGATGCTGAGTCTCAGCTCATTCTAGGATTTCTATCCCATGTTGCCAGGAAGGTCCACACCCCTGGGAGTCATGTCCCACATAGACAGGGGGAGAGTGGTGAGTTTGCTTGTTGTATTGGCTGGAGACAGAGGCCACATCTGAGCAACAAAAGAGGTTCTCTTGGGGGTGACTCTTAGGCCTAATTTTAAGTAGGCTTGACCTATCCTTTGTGGGGTTAAGTTTCATGTGAACAAACCCCAAGACTGGGGGCTCAGCTTATAGCTTTGGTTCTCTGCACTGCTTGTGAGAATATCAATAACATTCAACTTGGGGAGGCTGAATTTTCCCCCATTCTCACCATTCCCCAAAGGGGACTTTGCAAATACTTTTCCACTCACTGATCAAATCACTCTGGGATTCATTGGGCCATCACTCTGGGCAAACCAATAAAATCTAATGTCCTAATGTAATGGAGAGGCTGGAGGGAACTGCCTGAAAATGTAGAGCTGTGTTCCAGTAGCCATGTTTCTCGAGGATGATTGAATAATGATAACAGCTGTAACAATGTGACTGTGTGATTGTGAAAACCTTGTGTCTGATGCTCCTTTTATCTACCTTGTCAACAGACAAGTAGAACATATGGAATAAAAATAAATAATAGGGGGAACAAATGTTAAAATAAATTTAGTTTGAAATGCTAGTGATCAATGAAGGCAAGGGGTAAGGGGTATGATAGGTATAATCTTTTTTTTTTCTTTCCTGTGTTCGTTTTATTTCTTTTTCTATTGTCTTTTTGTTTCTTTTTCTGAATTAATGCAAATGTTCCAAGAAATGATGAATATGCAACTAGGTGATGATATTGTGAATTACTGATTATGTATGTTTTATTTTGTTTCTTTTTTTTAATTAATAAATAAATTTTTAAAAAATCTAATGTCCTACCC
>PVIY010010055.1:0-70217 GCA_004026745.1 Myrmecophaga tridactyla | reverse complement strand
TTAAATATTGCGACCTGGCTGTTCCAGAAAGCAATCCACTACTCATTATCAACGAATAACCAAAAGCAGTAATAAAATTACGGCTTCCCTAACAATGCCTCCACAAGGCTTACTGGGCATAAGCAATGGTCCCGGCCCGGGGCTAATCTGGGAGGGGGGCGCACAACGGGGTGGGGGTGGGGGTGAGCTAAGCGTATAAGATCCCTTGTCCACAAGACGCTGGTACTCCATCCTAAGACATATGGAACTTTGCTAAAATACAAGGGGAGAGATAAGAGTGGAGAAGGAGAGAAGGAAAGGGAAGGGGAGAGACCAGAGCAAGCCATCTTTTGGCGTCGGAAGCCCACACAGGCTAGTGGGGAACTGCGTCTCTCCCGCGGCGCGGAGCCCCTCACTCACGCGTTGGACATGGCCGGCTACTTTCCCTTTGGCCCTGGCCGCCAGGAAGCTCTCGCGTCGCCGTCGGAGGGGCTGCGGGCTGCCGGAGTCGGGGCACCGCTAGTTGCTTCTGCAGGGCGGGCGGGGGACTCCTGCAGAGAGGGAGGGCGGCGGGACCGGAGATGACCTCTCTCCCCTGCAGGGAAGGGCCACAGCCGGGGGCGCTTCACCGGCCTGCAGCGGGCAGCGCGCAGAGCGAAGCGGTCCCGAGCTTTCCCGTCCCGACCCCGAGGCTCCCGAGCCCCCAAACCTTACTTAGACCACCCAGCAGGAGGCGAGGCGGCCCTAGCAACGGAGACTCTACGCCTGCGCAGTGCCGCTCCGCGCCGACCCGCGCAGCTCCGCCCCCCTCCCCGGCACGCTCTGCGCCTGCGCCGACGACTCGTGTTACCATGGCAACCGCGCGTTTAGCTGAGGCTGGCGCGGCCCGTGCGAGGCGGGAGAGTCGGACCCGCAGCCACCCCGGAGCCCCGGCGGGAGCTGACTGCCCGCGCCGGCCCCGCCCAGCGAGCCGTCACCCGGGCGCCCGCCACCGACCCTTGTCCTCAGTCCATTTCCAGACCCCCCAGACCTCCAAAGGGACCCCCTTGTCACTGTGCTGTTGGCCCCTTTGTCATCCACCTTCAGCTTTGTGGCCTTGGACGAGGTCCTTAATGATAAGTCTTCAATGTTCCCGTCTGTAACGAGGGAATAATAGTCATTCATTCGTTCAAAACTTTACCGGGCATCTGTTGTGGGTCAAGTTCAGACTTCAGTTCTGGGGATCAGCTCTAAGGCATTGTAAATGCCAAATGCTAGGCAGATGCCAGGTAATAGTGACTCCGAGAGTTCACTTCCATTGCTCTCTTTTCCTCGTCGTTTATAACTGTTGAGATCTATGTGCAAATTTTATAACCTGCAGTTTCTATAGGACGTATCCAGAACTAACGCAGTCAAGAGAGCATGGAGAAGACATACATGTAAAAGTGGCAGAATGAATGTGAAACACAGACCCTCTCCCCAACAATAACTAATGAAATAAGGACAATAGTTAAAAAAAATCCGAAAAAAAAAATTAAAGGCAGCAACCAAACAAGAAAGTTAAGTACAACTTTGTACCGTAAACTTCAAAAGATGTACCGGTAAAATAAGTAGACACCTACTGTAGAGGAGAATGGCATCTAACCTCATCCCTTCTCCTCCAGAGCCGAACTAAGAAAGAAACCAACTAGACAGATTAAGAGAAGTCTCACTGTCTCTTAATAATAATGAAGACTATAAAACTAGCAGAACAAATCTGAAAGGAAGTGAGCTGGAAGGGAGAGTAGGTTAAGCAAGCCACCTGGGGAAATCCAGGCAAACTAAAACTATCATGAGTACAAACCCACCCCTAATTCCTCCAGGACTCAGCAGAGTCACAGAAAGTTGCTAGCCTGCCATTTTCTAGTGCCCAGCCCTGGGTCGAGGCACAGATCCAACGTTGAAGGATGCTCTATCAGAGGAATACACACTCCCAACAAGGCTGGGTGAATGGTGGCAGAAGAATGTACCAGAATCTCAGAAGAGAAAGCAGAGCCTGGGCCTTACATAGTATTGGTGGGCGGTCCTTATCTCCATTGTGCACTTAAGCTACAGAAAAGGAGATAAAACTGCAATATCCCAGCTCCTTCAAACTCATTTAGATACAGTGAGAAGGGCATCAAGGAGAGCTCACCCACACTGCATTTCAACAGATAGAAGATTTGCAAAGAACAACCCTTGTTAAAAATGAATAAGATAGGGGGCGCAAGGGTAGTTCAGTGGTAGAATTCTCCCCACCATGTGGGAGACCCGGGTTGGATTTCCAATCCATGCACTTCCTCAACAAACAAACAAAAAGTCAACAAATGGTGCTGAAGTAATGGAATATTCACATGGAAAAATAATGAAATGTGATCCCACCATACAGCATACCAAAGGAAGAAAAAATGAGTAAGATAGAACAAGCATAGCCACTATCCAAATCCAAAACTTCTTTCCGTAAAGGAAGAATTTAACAAAGGAACATGGTATGGGTGAATGTGGCAGAGTGAATCATGTACACCAACAAAAGGCATGTTCTTGATCTTGAATTGCATACCTGTGAGTGTGAACCCATTTGCTAACAGGACAGTTTATTATCAGTTAAGATGTGGACTCATTTGTGATTAGGGTGTTCTAAGATCCTATTCAGGCATTGCCAAACTGAATCAGGGAAGGCCTCAATCCATGTTACTGGAGATCATATAAAAAAAACCACAGGTCAGAGAAAGACATAGGAGGAGATCCACGAGGGCAGCACGCGATGGAAACAGATGCCAGCCATGCAGTCCCAAGGACCGCAGTGAGCCAGGCCTCAGGGAGAAGGCATGGCCTCGCCAGCGCCTGCATCCCCAATGTCTGTCCTCCAAAACTGTGAAACAATAAATTCCTGTGGTTAAGACAACCAGTGGGTGGTATTTTTCATAGCAGCCCTGGAAGATGAAAACCGTGAGACAGGGATGAGGAATGGAATCTGGAAGAAAACATAACCAAATAAAAGAAGAAAAGCTCTTATTGTGCTCCATGTTAGGAAATAAGTTAAAAAGAACATTAATTTACTAAAATAAGAGCTGGCAGAGAATCAAACATCCAAGTGAGAAAGTAAGGAAAGTTATAGAGCCAGGAAGCCAAATGAAAATCAGAAGTAGCTCAATACAGAAAATAAATGAGAAAAATCAAAGAACAGACCAGACACAATTCAGCTGAAATACTGAGAGAAAAACCTTGAGCCAATTACAATGTATGCACAAGCAGAAGTCTGAGACCTTTAAGCCATTGGAAAAGGGTTTGTTGGTGTCCCTGAAAAACAGACCTCCAACATTAATTTTTTTTTTGAGTCCTAAAGTGTCTGAAATTTAGATTTCATATTTAGAACTAAATCTGCAGATAAAAATTCTCAGTACGGGTAAATAATGGGGGAAGGGACAAGAGTTAAGGGGAGGTTTAGATTTCCTATCTGGTGGGGGTGTGTTTATTGATTATCTTTCTCTTGGGAACAATGACATTATCTAGAATAGTGAGTGTTGATGGACTATTGACTTTGGGCATTGTGCATGATGCCTAACGAATGCAGGTGGCTGAAGGATGCACTGAGGAGAAGTAAATGGGAGAACAATGGTGTATACATACGATCAAATATTGTGCTGCTATAAAAAGGAACAAAGTTGTCAGGCATGTGACATTGTGAATGAACCCGTGGGACACTGGGTGACGTAAAATAAGCCAGAAACAAAAGAGCAATTATGGTATGGTCTCCTTTGGAAAATACTTAGAAGAAAACAGGGGCCTAGACTGTAAGCTCTTATAGCAGTCCCATTTAGTCTAGAGTGGTAATTATTATTTCTGGATTTTGAGAGGCTGTTTTATATGTGTATAACCTGGTATTTAGAGATAAGAACGAAGCCAATCAGGTCAGGATTAAGGGAATTCAGAACACAGGGGTAAGGAAGACACTGTCTATATGTTAGAACCTCATCTACTCTTTGAGATCAAAGGAAGAAAGTTTTATTTTGCTGGAAACTAAATTTTCTATAGCACATCATTTTTTAAAAAAATTTTATTCAGAAGACAATGTACAAGCACATACATTCTTAACATACAAACATTCCATACATGGTGTACAATCAATGGTTCACAATGTCATCACATAGTTGTATATTCATGGCCATGATCATTTCTTAGAACATGTGCTTCACTCCAGAAAAAAGAAAAATCTCACACATACCATGCCCCTCACCCCTCTCTCTCATTGACCACTACTATTTCCATCTACCCAATGTATATATACTTTAATTTTAACATTTGTTCCCCCTGTTATTTATTTGTTTTTAATCCATATGTTTTACTCATCTGTCCATATCATAGACAAAAGGAGCATCAGACACAAGATTTTCACAATCACACAGTCACATTACAAAAGCTGTATCATTATACAATCATCTTCAAGAAACATGGCTACTGGAACAGAGCTCTACAGTCTCAGGCACTTCCCTCCAGCCTATTACACCTTAAACTAAAAAGGGGATACCTATATCCTAAGAATAACCTCCAGATAACCTCTCGACTCTGTTTGAAATCTCTCAGCCACTGACACTTTATTTTGTCTCATGTCTCTCTTCCTCTTTTCAGTTGAGAAGACTTTCTTAATCCCTTGATGCTGAGTCCAGCTTATTCTAAGATTTCTGTCCCATGTTGCCGGGATGTTTACACCCCTGGGAGTCATGTCTCATGCAGAGAGGGGAAGGGCAGTGAGTTTGCTTGCCACGTTGGCTGAGAGAGAGATAGGCCACATCTGAGCAATAAAAAAAGTTCTCTGGGGGTGACTCTAGGCCTAATTTTAAGTAGGTTTGGTCTGTCCTTTGCGGGGATAAGTTTCATATGAACAAACCCCAAGATTGAGGGCTCAGCCTATTGATTTGGCCATCCCCACTTGTAGCACATTATTTAACTCAACCTGTATGGATAACTCATTTGAACAATCAAAGCACAGGGAGCCCAGAACCAGAATGAGTACCTTTAATCCTATATAGCTTAATGTAATGCCTGGATGCATCCTGAAATATATTAAGCAGATAATAAAAAGTAATGGTAAAGTCCCTTGAGGGATGGGAGAAAAAGTATGGAACTATTAAACTTTACCACTGGGGAAAACCCTGATACTGTGTCAAACATTAGGGACACCTAAATCAATAGGCCAAGCCCTTGATCTTGAGGCTTGCTCTTCTGAACCTTATGTCGGTAGGAGAGAAGCTTAGCCTACCTGTAGGCATGCCTAAGAGTTACTTCTGGAGGACCTCTTTTGTTGTTCAGATGTGGCCTCACTCTCTCTAAGCCCAACTCTGCAAGTGAAATCATGTCCCTACATGGGACATGACATCCAGGGGTGAAAGTCTCCTTGGCAGCGTGGGAGATGACTCCCAGAGATTAGCCTGGCCTTGGCACTGTGGGATCAACAATACAATCCTGACCAAAAGTGGGGAAAGAAGTGTAACAAATAAGGTATCAGTGACTGAGAGAGTTCAAGTAGAGTCGAGAGGCTACTCTGGAGATCACTCTTATGCAAGCTTCCATTAGACATTGCTACCTACCATAACTTGCCAACCCCCAACCAAAACCATTCCAGTCAATCTTAAAGAACACCTAGGGCAATGTATAAGATTCTACAAGGGTTCCATGCACTAGGGTAACTTTCCAGAAAGCTACCACTCCAGATGGGTCCGTGAACCAGATAAATCCTGAGACTTAGAGGGGCCAGCCTCTCCAGAAAAATCAACTAGTTCCATCCCCCTATCCCATATTATTGACAGCACCTTCTAACATGAAAAAGTTAGAATGGCCATAGCCCAAATACCCCTAAAGAGTGGGAGAAAGACCAAAGGTGATGGTGGAGTTATACAGAGAAGGTAGGGTTTAACAACCTATGATTGCTGAATGAATATATTGATATTTCCTTTAGTCTCCAGTATCTTAGAGTAGCTAGAAGTAAAAACTTAAAATTGTAGAATAAAAAACAAGAAAAAAAATTCTTCATATGTTCCAGGAAAACGTGGGCAGTGATCACCAAGAGATATCTTGGGTACATTATTGAATGTCAAGGAGAAGCTCAGTAGGAAGAGGTTCTCCTATCATATTTCTCCACAGTAACTTTCAATGTCATCACTTTCAAATGGAGCAATATTTACAAAGTTCTTGGGGAAAAGTGTGACCCAGAATTCTTCTACTTGTTCAATTTGATATTCCCAAATGTGAAAGACCTCGGGAAGTATAACATTCATGTATAAATCAGCGTGTTTTCAAATGCAAATCATAGAAAGCCCAATGTACAATGGCTTAAGCAATGAGGACTTGCAATCTCCCTTCATAAGAATAGAAATGTTATAGTTTCAGGGTTGATACTTGCAGTGGCTCAGTGACATCAATAAAAACCCACGTCTTCCCATCTTTTGGAGCTGACATCTCTAGGATGTAGGGTGGCTCCCCTCGTGGTCAAAAAATGTCCCCCAAGGCTCTAAGAATTGCGTCATCATACTCTAACATCTCCAGATAGAAGAAGGGACTGCCTGAGAAATGGAGCCACCATATTAGAGTAGTCAGGATTTGCTGCATTAAAGAGGGAGAGAGGTGGATGAAAGGACCAAAACAGGACTCTGCCAGTGTGGAAATAGGTGGGATCGGCTCTTGTGTAGTAATATTCAATATCTGCCACAATCCATGAACCCTTCTAGAAAATACATTCTTTGATGGAGAAATGCAGACAATAAAAAAATACACATCATATTAAACAACTAGTGCAATACTCAATTTGAGAAGACAGGAGAATAAGGTCTTCCAAATGCTGCACAGTGGGACGACAAAAATATAGTTGTTCTTTGATTATATCCCATGAGTTTTGACACTTGCCCCATTTACTGACCACTTATTCTAGGACCTGATATGGTCATTCATTATATCTTCTCATTAACTGTATGAGGTGAGTAGTACTTTCGTCTCCATTTTACAGACATGAAAACACCCAGAGAGGTTTAGCAACATAGGTCCAAGGCCACACTCACGTCTGATGGTGGAGCTCAAACCAGTTTGTAGTCTGGTTTCAAAGACTGCCCGTCTAAATATTATCTGTATGCTGGTTGTGAATACTGTCTTAATTAACATTTGTTTAAGGATTGGTTTTCTATGAAAAAAAAAGTAATGAAAGTTATGGAAAAAAAATGGTTCTCAAACTACTTATTCTTTAGGGAAGAAAACATCATTGCCTCCCAACTAGGCAGAAGTACTAGAAAAGGTTACTTTGGCCCTGAAGCAGTTCTCATTATTATTTTTTTTCTTTTGGAATTTAAAATATAATCTAAAACTTGTTTCTCTTAGTCTGTTTTGTTCTTCAAGGTAAGATCCCAATCAGATATTTCTGCCCCACACAGCAGTGCTTGCTGAGTCCCCCTGTGCTTCCACAGATTCCTTTCCTGCTCGCTTTGCTTCCAGCCCTTTCACTGCCACTGAAGAAAGTGAATTTAGGGATGGAAAGGACATTGTTGAAAAGTTTTTAGTTCATATTCAAGGTAAGTGTTCGAGTTTGCTAGCTGCCAGAATGCAATAACCAGAAATGGAATGGCCTTTAAAAGGGGGAATTCAATAAGTTGGTAGTTTACAGTTCTAAGGCCGAGAAAATGTCCCAGTTAAAGCAAATCTATAGAAATGTCCAATCTAAGGCATCCAGGGACAGATACCTTGGTGCAAGAAGGCCGATGAAGTTCAGGGTTTCACTCTCAAGTGAGAAGGCACATAGAGAACACAGTCAGGGTTTCTCTCTCATCTGGAAAGGCACATGGTGAACACGGTCAGGGTTTCTCTCTCATCTGGACGGGCATATGGCGAACACCACATCATCTGCTAGCTTCTTCTCCTGTCTTCCTGTTTCATGAAGCTCCCTGGGAGGCATTTTCCTTCGTCATCTCCAAAGGTCGCTGGCTGGTGGACTCTGCTTCTCGTGGCTATGTCGTTCTGCTCTGCTCTCTCTGAATCTCCTTTGTTCTCCAAAATGTTTCCTCTTTTATAGGACTCCAGAAACTTATCAAGACCCACCCAAATGGGTGGAGACATGTTGTCACCTAATCCAGCTTAACAACCACTCTTGATTAAATCACATCTCCAGGGAGATGATCTGATTACAGTTTCAAACATACAGTATTGAATAGGGATTATTCTGCCTTTACAAAATGGGATTTAGATTAAAACATGGCTTTTGTAGGGGACATACATCTTTTTAAATCATCCTTTTAGGTAATCAACCTAAAACCATAAAACTTTACTCATATTCAATCCTTATGATATACTATATAACAATAGTTAAAATTTTTTTTATGATGATAGTGGACAAGTCACTGGGATATGGGGAAAAGCTATAATTTGTCTTTATATTTTTCTAACATCAATTTTTTGTTTTCTAATATACACATTAACCCAGGAGTACATACATATGATTTATATGTCTGCACACTGAGGCTGTGTACATCATTTTTTTTTTTTTTTTTGCATGGGCAGGCACCGGGAAACGAACCTGGGTCTCCAGCACAGCAGGCGAGAACTCTACCTGCTGAGCCACTGCGGCCCGCCCTACATCATTTTTTTTAATTGGTTAGAATCCAAAATCAAATATTTTAAAAGATGGTGGTTGAAGAGGACTGAACTGCGGCTGGTTCCCAGACCTGGCAAACTGGGGAGTGAATCCTTTCTCTTTGTTTTCATTCTACTGAAGACCTATGAAGCATGAAAGCTGATCTGTTGGACTGCTGTGTTGACTTCAGGTGCAATCAGGTAGTTGCACTTGCTTCTTGCTCCATTTCATACCTGCAAGTTAAGCCCTTATGGTGCTGGCTCCCAAGCATCTTTCTAACATACAAAGGTAATGTAAAGGTGACTACTTGGTATAACATTATATCCTTATACCTTTTAGTAAATTGAGGTTATCCAGCCAGTGAGAACTGACTGAAGTGTTATTTCTGAGCCCCAGGAAGCAATTAAACACTAGTTAAAGACAGCTTAGAGGTTTGAAAAGAGTTATAACAGATAAGTGAAATCAGTAATTAAAAGTTCTATAAAGTTTAGAATTAAAAAACTCCAAAAATGATTACAAATTATACTTGTTTAAGGTAATACATTTTAGCCCCAAAAGTCCTTAAATTGTACATTTTAGATTTTACCACTTTCATAAAAGTACTTTGGGGACAGCTACATCATTTCAATTACACTATTATTTCTTTGCCCATTCTTCTCTCTCTGTTTTCTTTCCTGAATAGCTTCTTTCAGAAATGGGTCAAGATAGAGTTTATCATCCTTGTTTTTGTCCACTGCTCTTTAGGCAAGATCTGCTGTCTCATGATCAGGACCAGTACTCTCTTAATGTAAACACTCTGTCATTATAAAGGTTCTCAGGAAGCCTCCTTATGGCTTCTTTCACATCTTCAGTCTCAGCTACTGTATCATCTTGCATTGACCCCCCCCCCCCCCCGTTTATTGAACCCTGAATTACTGTAATACCATTTTCAAATACCATCCAGTCACCGGCCTGATGCTGCAACAGTGGGCCGGCTCTCCACATTGACCGCAGAGCAAAGCACTGCCAGTCTTCATTGTTTAATATCATCCAGGAGAATCCAGGCTTCCTTATCACAGGTGCATTTCTGTAAGAAATGATAGCCCTGGAAGAGCCCTTATTAGTACCTGATCTACCTCTGTGAGCTACTTCAAGCTCACAGGACATTCCTATTTCTTGAGCATCCTTTCTCTACCAATACACTGCCACTGAAAAGTAATGCCTGATCCTTCTAGAAGGTCCATTGTGGGTTTAGACAACTCTCACAATTATTTTTTGTTTTTATATCGGGTCTCCAGGGCAGAACAGAACAAGTCCATTCTCTCTTCTCCAGGCTCAGTCTCTTAGACATTGTTTTAGTTTGCTAAAGCTGATGAAATGCATATACCAGAAGTGGGTTGACTTTTACAATGGGGATTTATTCACTTACAAGCTTGCAGTGCTAAGGCTGTGAAAAGGTCCAACTTAAGGCATCAACAGGTGATGCTTCATCCCTAAAGACTTGCTACTGGTGCCGCTGGGCTCCTCTGTCACATGGCAAGACACACGGCGATGTCTGCTGGACTTACCCTTCTCTCCTGGGCTTTGTTGTGTTCCGCTTCTGGCTGTTCTGTCTGTGGCTTTCTTTCTGAGCTTCAGTATGTTTCTCTTTGCATTTGTGTCTTTTTTCTCTCTTCTTCCTCCTCTTATAAGGACTCCAGTAAGAGGAGTAAGACCCACCTGGAACAAACTTCAACTGAAATAACTTAATCCAAAGGTCCAACCTACAATAGGTCTATACCCATAGGAATGGATTGGCTTTAAGAACATGAATTTTTGGAGCGCATACAGGTTTGAACCATCACAACCATCTAACCCCATGCATCTTGATTACACGGTTAATCAAGGTTATTCAACATGATAGGCTTTCAAGTCTCCTTGCCATCATTCTCACTGTAATACCTTTCATTACCAAATTAACAAAACAAACCAACTAACCAAGCATCCTAGATGGGTGCTGACAGGCACTTCTATTTAGTAGCCACAGGGGACCTTTTTTGGGTCCCCACACCTTAACTCTACAGATCCAAACCCAAACCACATTAGACCTTTGGGTAGTGACAAAGCACTGTTGACTCATGCAATGCTCACAGTCAACTAACCTCTAAATCTTCCCATAATTTCTCCTGCTGAGTCTATCATTTAATGTCTTTACTGAATGCAATTTCATGTCAGTTGTCAAATCTGATCCATGTCATCCATAAAAATATTCCCTATGACAAAGTCAGAGAGTCTTATAGCACGGCAGTAGAAATGTGTTCTAGTTAGCACCAATCTGCTAATCAATGTTTGTACATGAATGGTCAACCAACAAGTTACAGACCTGTCCCAACCACACTATCATCTGGCTCACATCTCTCCTTGTTCTCACTGATTCCACGAGATAAGGACTTTGTCAAATTCTTCGCTAATGATGCCCTTTATTATATCTATAGCCTTGTTCTTATCTGCTAGACAAGTTATGTAGAAATTTACAATTAGGGTAGTCTGGTATGCCTTGCTCTTAAGAATATAAGGTTGCACTTGTGATCATTGTTTTCTTGTCTGAGAATTCACAAATTATCTTGATGATCTGTGCTGGGATATTTCCTGGGATTCGCATGAAGTTCACTAGTTCAGAATTTGGCCTTCTTTTTTTCTGAGTCACCAGTCACTCAGAATGTCCCCAGTTCTCTGCTGTAATTTCTTTCAGTATACGGTGTTAATTCAGTCAGATCAGGGGCTTGGTTCCCCAGTCACCTGTGAGTCTCCTGGTAGGCCTGCATCCAAGTTAAATCTCCCCAAAACAGCTCATCTGTCTAGACTTCTGCCTAGGATGACTCAAGCTGCCACAGCTAGCTGGGTCTTTCACACAGTTAGGTGGCGTGAAAGCCACTAACTGATCAAAATGGTGCCTATGTGAAGATTCCCACTGCCACCTTCTCACTCGAGGACCCAACCTCCTCCCCCTCTTCCTTCTCTAAAAAACCCCATCTCATTCTTTCCAGTAACAGCAAGACTAAAACAGAACAAGAGAGGAATACACTATATTGCAAAACCATCTATAATCACCAACCACAACTGGACCAAGCAACCAGCCCATGAAAGGCTCTCAGTGGCTTCCTTGGACAGTTCAAGAGAGAAAACCAGCAACATTGCTCTCCAAAGTTTCTTCCTTTAAGGACCTGACAGCAGCCTAATCCTGGGCTTCCACCTCCCCAGATCTCTGTCTGTGCTGAATTCCATTCAACAGTCCTATCCTCCATGCCTCTATGGTGTGAGTAAGGCTATTTCTCTTCTTGCATGAAAATACTAAATTTGCTTTGTTTATTAAGCACACTCTCTGCCTTCCCAAACATCTAAAACTCAAGTCATTGTTCTTATATACCTTTTCAGCAATTCCCTCTAAATTGATCAGTATCTCTTCCATGGTTATTGTCTTCTGTATTATAGAAGTGATGCTTTACTGCTTTTGAAGTGTGAAGACTTTATAATCAGATCACCAGATCTTTGGAAAAATTCATCTTCCCAGTCCTCTTGATACATATTAAGTCATTTGGTCAAATATTTATTGATGAACATTTTAGTCAAAGCTCAATACTGATACCTGTGCAAAAGATGATTCTAGAATGAATGGACTCTGCCCTCAAGGAGTAGGGAGATAAGAGAGGAGACAGTTAAATGCTGCTACTGCAGTGCAAAGTCCTCTGGGCTTTCAGAAGAGCAAGGAATCATTCTGTCCTTGGGAAAGTAAAAGGAGTTATGTAAAAGGTGGGATCTGAGCTGGCTATGTGAAGGATGAGGAGAGCTCTTGACCTGGGGAAAGAGAAGGCAAAGATTCCAGGCAAAGGAAACCACATAGACAAAGGTGTAGAAGCAGGGAACACATTGGGATATGCTCATTTGATAGTCCTGTTTGATCTGGGAATGGCCACTGTGTTACAGAGCAGCGCCAGATGGTATGTGTACCCCATGGCAGGCAGAAAAGTGTGGACCAAGTTGCGTGGTTATTCCAGAGAGCTATAGAGGTTTATTTGAGCAGGAGAGTTGCCATGACCTTGAGGTCTGGAGGACAATTAGAAGACAGGCATTAATCAGGCCCTACCTAGACTTTTTTGAGTAAGAAACTGAGATTGGAGGAGATGGGTGTAAAATACATAGAAGGTATAATTCATAGGATGTGTGGTGTGCTCAGAGAGGGAGAAATCAAAGATGACACAGTCTTCAGAATTTGGTGACCAGAAGGAAGGTAGTGATGACAGCAGAACTGGAGGGAGGTTAGGGAGCGAGTGGGTGCTGCAGCACTGAAGAGCTGGAGGAACTCGCTGTAGACCACTTAGTGCAGCCTGATGAAGGAGAGGAGACAGGGAAGTAGCTCAAAAGGGATAACAGGCATAAGGGAAGGGTTATAAGTTAGGGAGGCAGGAGCTTATTTGTGGGAGAAACAAAGAAAGAATTTGAAGGGGACATATTTAACTACGTGCACTCAATTTTTAAACCATGGTGTAGGATGAAGTTCTCCTATGTTGTAATTTACATTAATGCCTCATTATACTCACCAGCCTTCTTTCTTTTCCAGAAATCCCATTCTATACTCTACTTCTCTTCTACCCCACACAGAGATGCATCCTGAGATTGTTGCTGATGCAATTTGGGCTTTAACAGATCAGCTGGAGTAAGCAGCTGATCACAGTTTCCGTAAATCTCTGACACCCCAGATTTCCACCAGCACACACGTAGGTCCCTCTCAGCAGGGAGTTACCCAGTATCATGTGGCGTCTCTTCCTTCCTTTGCCCAATTACAGATTTCCTAAAACTCCCCTGGAGCCTGTGGATCATGCCTACTTGACTGTAGAACACAGGATACTGCTTATTTTCCTTTGATGCTTTACTCCACTGAATAGGTTACAACATAATCCATCAAATTATAAGCCCATAGTTCATTTGAAATAAAGACCGAGAGTTTTAATTAATGTGGAGGGACTTGTAGACAGTTGGCACTGTCAGACAGCTGGCCCCAATTCTTCTACTTTCTAAACTGTGGATTGAAGCAAACTTGGGTGACATTTCCAAACCTGCCTGTTTCTATACACCGAGAGGAACAACCACTGCATGACGTGAAGGGCTGTGGGTGGCGGCTCTTTTCATGGTTTTTAAGTTGTCAAATAGTAGAAAACTGGATGGCGTGATCCTGTCCACTCAGTATCTGGGTCATTGTCTGACCCTCATGGTTTATTTTTAGGAGATTTAGTTCATGAACCACTTTTCCGAAATCTCAGTGCTTGTTGCATTCTTGGCGATTTCCCTCATATTCCTCACTGAATCCATGGTAAAAGGCTTGAGTCTTCCAAAGAGGAATCTGCTTGGTCCTGGGATGAGTCTGCCATGTACGTTGTCTGTGAGTGTGGGGCGTGGCGTTTGAGAACTGTGCTGAGATCCTACCCCACCCTGAAGGGCACAGCAAAGCCCAAGGAAAAGGAGGTGGAAGGCTCCAGACTTCCATGGCAAAGCCCAAGGAAAAGGAGGTGGAAGGCTCCAGACTTCCAACATGCTCCTCAAGTAGGCTACCTGCTGCAGTGAAGGCAGGTGAGATCAAAGTGAAAAGGTATAAAGGTCAAATCAAAGTTGAAGGTCTGCTCTAAACTTAGACGTAAGAAACATTCCTGTACTTCTATGTGTAAAATGCCATTCTACATCAGAGGTCTATTTTTTAAATGTCAGGTATTCAACTCTCTGATCTGAGCATGCCACATTCTACATCTGATGTTCTGTCTAAGGTGTTACATTTGCAACATAACTGAAAATGAGTAAGTATGGCTTTCCTTAACTCATAATCAGTGAAGAAGACATTGGCAACCCTTTGGCAACCCTTTGGCATCCCAAGTCCAAGATCTAACGTTCTCAGCTTTGGCTTAGCTCATCTTTAGCAATTCCCAAGGCCCATGTGATGTTATAATTTGTAGAGGACAATGCTACTTACCTCCGAGGACCATTGCAAGGATGAAGTGAGTAATGCCTGTGAAGCACTTGGTACAACTTTGAACGAGCATGTTGTGTGGCAGCTGGGCCTTTCGTTCTCTGGGAGTCTGAGTTCTGTTTGAAACCCACATCTCAATTAGCAGTGTTCCTAGTTCTGGGATTCACAGAAATCTTGGGAAATATCCCAGATGCAAAATATCCGCTCACAACATAGATGTTGTCTTAACAACGATGAACGTTTTAAACTCCTGTAACAGCTGACATTTACATCCTCAAACAGCACAAAGGTGCAGTTATGTGTCTTGGCTTCTCTCCGCTCTGTTACAGTGATTTATCAGAGAGTATTTGCATTAGAAATGAAATGAGTCTAGTGTGATAGGTTTTCTTGAGAATATGCTAGTAAGCTAATTTAAAAGGGATATGAGCAATCTGAACATTACATTCTGGATGGCATTCCAAAGATAATAGATTATACAAACACGAAAGCCATTTTACGTCAAATAAACATCACTTCCACTGGGAAATGAGCGTGAAGGTTGTGTGTGTGTGTGTGTGTTTCTTATAAACCGCCTTTATCATCTATAAATAAAACTGCCCAGTGTGAGAAAAAAAATAAAAAGGAACTAACTGGAGGCAGGATGTTTTGGTTTTTTGTTTTTTTATCCTGTTTTTTTTCAAAAAACATTGAAGTAGCTTTTGTAACCCAGATGCAAAGGAGGTCACCTCTCATTGTTTTAACACCTGCTGTCTTTTAAAATGAACATGATTTCCACAAGCCATTGATAAATTCAGACTTAGACTTACCTCTGTTGGATAGCTCGATAATACTTCCGAATAAAGAATACTTGTCTGTCCAACTTCTGCTCTTTTTTTTTTTAAATAATTTGGCTCTCATACTATTTCCCCTCTCTCTTTGCTATTTTATCTTCACAATGCTTATAAAGAACAATAGTTTTGGGGACCAAGGGAAGAAAACTAATTGCAAATAACAGCTGCATTTTCATAAAGCACGAGTGACACATTTTGCCATTAATGAGACATGTGTAAAGCCATGGCTTGCCAATGGACCAGACAACATCAGCAAGATACCACTGAAGAGCAGAGAAAAAAATCCATGTAATCTATCAATTCACCACAGTACCTGGCCAGACATGGTAGAAGCAGGATCTTTGTTTTGTAAAACATTAGACAGAAAGCTATTTCGAATTTTCATGTGCTCATTTCTTCTTCCATCTGCCTTCTAGTTGTCCTTCTTCTTGTGCTTATTCTTTCTACTGAAAATGCAGCACCCCATCCAGTGCTCTCTTTTATTTTGCTAAATTAAAAAATTTTTGAATGCATGTCTGGCCTTTGCATGATGCTGTTGTATTGTCCTTGTACACTGCTAAATTTCATATGCCAAGATGTTGAGAATATTTGTATCTGTGTTCATGCAGGCTATTAGTCTATAATTTTCTTTCTTTCACTACCTGTGCCAGATTTTATTAATAGGGTTGTGTTCATCTCATAAAATCAGTTGGGAAGTGTTACTCTTCCCTGCATTTGGTAAATTTGGTAAGATTTGGTATTATTCTCCCTTAAATGTTTGATAGACTCCACCAATGAAGCCATCTGAGCCTGGAATTTTCTTAGTTAGAAGGTTTCTAATAAAGAATTCAGTTTCTTTCATAGATAACACTATTCAAATTTTCTGTTTCTTCTTAGTTTTGGCAAGTTGTGTACTTCAGTAATTACACCATTTCAAATATGTGGTGGGATTTATTACATTAAATTTTCACAATACTCCTGTACTATCCTTTTAACTTCTCTAGGATCTGTGGTGCTATCCTCTTCGCCACTCCTGATATTTGTAATTTGCATTCTCTCTCTTTTTTTTTTTTTGATTTGGCTTGCTTGGGGATTGAATCATCCACAAAAGACAGGTTAAGTGTTCATCTGTGTTCCTGGGGTATGAGCCCATTTGTAACTAGGACCTTGGAAGATGCTATTATTAGTTGAGGGGTGGCCAGTCTGAAGGGTGGGCTTAGTCTGCAGGAATGGGGTCCTTAGAAGCTGAGGAAATTCAGATGCAGTTGGTCAGGAGAAACCAGAAGGCAGTAGATGCCATGTGTCAGCAGAAACCGAAGAGCAGGTGCAAGGAGGTTGGGGGTGGGGGGCTGAGGGAGAGAGAGAAAACAAGTCCTACAAATACCTTGGCTTTGGACTTCCAGCCTCCAAAAAACCAAGAAACAATAAGCTCCTGTTCTTAAGCCCAGCTTAATAAAGGCTGTGGCATTTGTTATAGCTGCCTCAGGCAAACTAAGACACAGCATGTTTATCATCTTTATTAAAATGTTCAAAGAGCCAACCTTTCATTTTATTAAATTTCTTTAATGTTTGTCTCATACATTAGTTATTTTTTGTAACATAAATTGCCCCTAAATTGCATGGCTTCACACGACACACTCATTACCTGATGGCTTTGTGGGTCAGAAACCTGGCCATGGGAAGACTTCTGAGTTGTCCTAAGATGGCTAAAAGTGCCTCTGACTAAAGGTGCCTCACAAGGCGGCAGTGAGGAGGTGGGCTGGTGCGGTGGCACATGGAATGTGCCAAAGCTCACTCATGTGGCTGTTGGCAGGATTCATTTCCCATGGACTGCTGGACGAGGAACCCAGTCCTTTGCTGGCTGGACGAGGAACCCAGTCCTTTGCTGGCTGCTGGCCACCTCATAGGGCAGCTCACAAAATGGAGGCAGGCTTCTATCAGAATAGGCAAGTAAGAGAGGGCAAGGGAGGGTGAACAAGATAAAAGCAAGTCTTTGTATGACCTGATCCTAGAAGCAACCTGCCAGCACATGTGGAATTCCACGAGGTAGAATTGAGGCCCTTGGATCAGCCCAAACTCAAGGCAGGGGTTAGACACGGGGTGAAAACTGGGAGTGTGTCTGAGGTTGTCTTCCATAGCATCCTTCACTGTTACTGACTTTCGCTCTTACCTCGTTATTTCTTTCACTGATTTCTGTTCTTACAATTGCTTTCCTTCTACTTGTATTTAATCATGTGTCCTTCCCTAACTTCAGTTGAAAACTTGGATCGTTGATTTTTACATCTTTCTTATGTCTTCATGTAGACATTGGAAGCTTTGTTGGGGTGGGTCGGGAGTGGGCCTTATGCTAGCCCTTGGAATCTGGGCATGGTTTTTACAGCAAAGGCACAGCCTTTCTGGCATCCCATTCAGATGCTTGGAGTTTTAACAGCATCTCTTCACTCTGGCTGAGCCAAACTTCCATCACCTCCTAGCCTTGCTCAGCCTCTCCCGTCTGCTTCACTCTCACTCTGTGTAAGCGGCTCTCTGGTTAGCCTACTATTTTGTTGCCCTTTGCCTGCACAGTGCAGTCCCTCTCCAAGGAATGAGAAAGAATCCCCACAAGACTTCTTGGCCCCACTTCCTTTCTTCTCCCTTGTGTTGCTTCCCCCTCTTTGGTGTCCTGCTCATGATCGAGCTCCTTCAGCAGCCTGGGACCACGATGTCTGCAGAGCTGCAGCCCCTGCTCCACTTGGGCTCTGACTCCCGCACAGGTGGGAAATTGTTCTCAGGGAAAGGGTCAGGGCAATTGTGGGTCTTTCCTCTTCTCTCAAGTCCTGTGCTGCCTATTGTCTGAAAATGCCGGAAAAGCAGTTGATTCATATATTTTGTCCAGTTGTCAAGTTGGTTATGGCACGGTAGCAGTTAATTCATAAGGATGCATCAGAATTATTTTTATTTTTTTTTAATTTGAATTTTTATTTTTTTGCATGGGCAGGGACTGGGAATCAAACCCAAGTCTCCGGCACAGCAAGTGAGAACTCTGCCACTGAGCCACTGCTGCACCACCCCAGAATTATTATTATTATTATTATTTTAAAAATCATTCCCTTTAGCTTTTAGGAGCTATGCCACTGATAGATTGTTTCTTTACCAAATCAAATATCCTTTATACTTTTCACTTCAGACCTATTTCCTTAATACCAGTTCTTTTTATGCGTCAGTGACATCTAGATTTAATGACACAGGTGAAGATTGTAGCACAAAGCTAATAAGAAACTGCAATGACCCCATCTATAGGACAGATCACTTTCCTATCACTGTGACTTCTTTAATCAAGTAAATTTCAAAATCTTTCAGTTAAGCTGTGGAACATGGGATATTATGCTATAAAATCATTGTAATAAACTAGCATTAAAATAAATATATGTCATCAAAATTATTTTCAGTACTCTCATTTAAGGTTTTAAACCATTTTAATCCATATATTACTGCTACTACTCATGAATACTCCTTTCAATTTTCCATTCTGAATCTGGAAGTTACATGAAATGTTTGTTCCTCTGTAAATGACTTACACAAAAAGTTTTGGCATTGGAATATAGTGCATCTTTTAGGAAACAGATGTCGTGACTTGTATGAGTAATTTGAGAGCTATTTCTTACTTAAAGTGAAAACCTGTTGTGAAATGACACTAAACGCCATTTTCTAGTATAACTAAAGAGCTCTTTTGTATTATTCGGAACAGGACAGGAACCATTTCTTCTATAAAACAAAATCTAAGTGCAATTAAAAGTAGAAATGTATCACAAAATAAACATTCACTTCTGTTGGTTTGCAAGCTGCTAGAAAACGATATACCAGAACAGGAAAGGCTTTTTAAAAGGGAATTTTAAGAAGTTACAAATGTACAGTTCTAAACCTATAAAATTGTCCAAACTGAGGCATCCAAGGGAAGCTATTTTAATTCAAAGAAGGCCAATGGGTCAGGAACACCTCTGTCAGCTGGGAAGTCATGTGGCTGGCATCTGCTGGTCCCTTGATCCTGGGCTCTGTTGCTTTTAGCCTCTGTTCCTGTGGGGGTTCCTCACTTTGCTTCTCCAGGGCTGGCTTTCATCTCTTGGCTTCCCTTGGCTCCCTCCAGGTTCTGGCTTGTTTAAAATCTTATGGCAATGTCTGCTGGGGTCCAAGCATCTCCAAACATCTGTGTCTGTGTTCTGTGAAGCAGCTGTTCTCCAAGCATCTACATCTGCTCTTTCTGTCAGCTTTGAGGTTTCTGTCATTTCTTGCTCTCAACAAAATGTTTCCTCTTTTAAAGGATTCCAGTAAACTAATCAAGACCTACCTGGGATGGTCGGAGTCACATCTCCCTCTCCCACAATTGGGTGCCTCACATCTCTATGGAGATAATCTAATCAAAAGTTTTCACCTTACAGTATTGAATCAAGATCAAAAGAAACTGTTGCTCCCACAAGATTGGATCAGTATTAAAACATAGCTTTTCTAGGGTACATGATACTTGCTCAGAAAAATGGGGAATCCTGTGAGCTAGGCAGTTTTCCTGGGAAGTAAACTCTAGTGATTCTTCATGAGCAGGGATAATTCTATCCAACTATTTTGATGCACAAATACTTGCATTGGACAAAATTTGGCTCCCAACTGCCCACACTGTGTACCTGGGCAGACAATTCATTCCTTTTAAAGCTTAGCTTCTTTGGGGGGGCATTTTTAGCTTTTTACTTTGAGATTTCTCACTACCTTTATGATTTCAAATTTAATGTGAACTGTTAGAAACGTTGGTTTTGGCCTTCGGTGTTTGACTGAAAACCCACCTCTTAAAAAACTGACTCCGACTGGGAGTGACTCTTCCAGGCTGGGGGCATGCTCCCACATTCCCAATAGTGATAAATGAGTGGTTTTCAGTGGCTGTGCCCCTGGGGTGGGTGTGGGAAGTGGGTTCTGAGCCTGCAGGGTGAGGCTGCTGGAGCTCCGTCCTGTTGCTACCCCTCCTCTTCCCAGAGAGGAAAGTCGAGCAACGCTGCACTTCACCCACGTCCACTGCAAACCACAGATGTCCAGGCATGTGAGACCCAACCTGGGACTGAGATAAAATAATGGATGGGAAGGTGGCTGGTGTCACCTCCACCTCTGCCTGTGGTCACCACACTCAAAATTTAAAAAGGTCTCCTCTCCCCTTTAAAGGAACCTGGTTTTCAGTTGACACACATGGCAAAGTTAGGGAGAAATGAAATCAGCATTTAAAAATCTGGGGGAATCTGGAAGACATTATGCAACAGAGACTAATAGTGAGGCTTACATTTAAGTTGAAAGCTCAGATATCATAAATTCTCATAGGAGAGGCTGGGAGTGGAGGTGGGCACAAGAATAGATGTTCTAGAAGGTGACATTTGCTTGATAATAAATCACATTCTGTTCTCCTTTTGATTTCTCCCTTTGGCAATGGGAACATTTATCCTATGACTGTCCCTCCTTTGTATATTGGAAGCAGATAACTTGTTCTGAGTTTCACATGTCCACAGCCAGAGGAGAATTTTGCCTTAGGATAGACCAGGCCTGTAACCGATTATGATGAGACACTGTACTGTTTTTGACTTTGCATTGTATTTGTGTTGTTAGTGACATCGTTTAAGGCTTTGTGATATTGTGATGGAATGAATATATTTTGTATATGGAAAGAACATGTCTTCTGGGGGTCCAGAGAGTTGAATGTGCTGGTGTGAAGCTGTTATGTACCCCCCAAAAGCCATGTTCTTCTATTCCAGTCTTGTGGGTGCAGATCTATTGTGGGTGGGGCATTTCCATTAAATTCTTTCAATGGAGATGTGACCCGCCCAGTTCTAGGTGGTCTTAATCCTTTTACTGGAGTCCCCTATGAAGACAATAAAAGAGTGAAAGCACGCAGAGAGCTGAGAGCCGACACAGAGAGCAGAAAGATGAAACCGAGAGAAGGACACGAGGGAGAGAGATGCCCTGGAGAGGCTGACAGGAGACCCGCAGGGCACAGGGAGCTCAGGGAGTGTCCCCAGAGGAGCAAGCAAGGACCTGCAGATGCTCAGAGAGAAGCCACTGGAAACAGGCTGAGAGCAATGGAGCCCAGGAGCAAGGGCTGGCAGACGCCACTATGTGCCTTTCCACGTGACAGAGGAACCCTGGACGCCGGCAGCCTTCCTTCAGAGTCAAGGTAGCTGCCTCTGGATGCCTTAATTTGGACATTTTCATGGCCTAAGAATTATTCGTTTGTAACCTAATAAATCCCTTTTTAAAAAACCAGCCCATTTCTGGTCTATTGCATGCTGGCAGCCTTAGCAAACCGAAACACCCCAAACCACTAAGAGAGATGGGGTGTGCTGCTCAGTGGGGGCAAATTGGTGGGGTCAGAGAGGGAGGGTCAAAAGCAATTGACCGGTTTATCCAAATAATTGGACAACATGAGTCACACCCACACTGAGGTGTGTCCTTTCCCCCGATCCTTGCTAGTTCACTTAAATAAGAGCCCCTTTAGCCTTGTTCTGATGTCATCTGCAGACCCTCTGGAAGGGCCTCGAGGTGCCCGTCTGGAGCAGGGGTCCTCCTTGAAGCTCCACAGATCAGTGCAGAGCTGGGGCCCTGCAGCGCTGGGGCCGGCGCTCCCCCACCCGCCGCCCACCCCTCAGCTCCTAGAAGCCCCCTCCCTGGGCTGACCCACGTGGTGTCTCCCAGCATGGAAGGGACCCCAATGAGGGAAGCGACTGTCCCATCCTGGTCCCCGCACCCCCCCAGGAGGGCCTGCTGCAGGGACGCCCACAAGCTGGGGGCCCGGAGCCCTCTTGGAACTTTGCCCTCCGCAGACGGTGAAAGCAGCCAGTCTGCAAACACTTTGGTCGATGGAGAAAATAACTCACAGCCACTATTTGGGAGGTGGAGCCCTTCATGGCCAGCGGCTGAGAAACAGACGTGCGCCCCAGACCTTTCTCCTGCATGGCGTGGTTGGAAGGCTGACCGGAATCAGACGTGGAAGAACCTTCACAAAGCAGCAACGGCCCTGCAAAGGGGAGAGGATTGGAATGTGGTGTGCAGTTATGTTCTCCACGCCGAGTGCCTCCTTCTTCGGGACGCCTCTTCCTCACCCAAAGGGAGTCCTTCGCTGTTCCAGCACCCATCCTTTTTTTTTTTTTTAAATACTTTTATTGTAAACAACAAACATACAAACATTCTTGACATACAAACATACTTGCATGGTTACACTCAGTGGCTCACAATATCATCACATAGTTATGTATTCATCACCATGATTATTTTTTTGACATTTGCATCTCTCCAGCAAAAGAAATAAAAAAGAAAAAAGAAAAACACTCAATCATGCCATACCCCTTACCCCTCCCTCTCATTGACCACTAGTATTTCAATCTATTCAATTTATTTTAACTATTGCTCCCCTATTATTTGTTTATTGTTTATCCACGTTTTTTACTCATCTTTCCATACCATTGATAAAAGGAGCATCAGACACAAGGTTTTCACAATCTCACAGTCACTTTGCAAAGCTGTATCATTATACAATCATCTTCAAGAAACATAGCTACTGGGACAGAGCTCTACAGTTTCAGATACTTCCCTCTAGCCTCTCTAATACATCATAAATTAAAAAGGGGATATCTATATAATGTGTAAGAATAACCTCCAGGATAACATCTTGACTCTGAAATCTCTCCAGTCACTGACACTTTAATTTGTCTCATTTCTCACTTTCCCCCAGTATTAGTTAGGGTTCTCTAGAGAAACAAGATCAACAGGAAATATCCATAAATATAAAATTTATAAAAGTGAGTCCAAAATCTGTAGGGCAGGCTATGAAGCTGATGACTTCAATGGAGGGTCTGGACAAACTCCACAGGAGAGGCTCGCCAGCTGAAGCAGGAAGAGAAGAGAGCCTGTCTCTTCTGAATCCTCCCTAAAAGGCTTCCAGTTATTAGATTAAGCATCACTCATTGCAGAAGACACTCCCCTGGGCTGATTACAAATGGAATTGGCTGTGGATGCAGCTGACATGATCATGATTTAATTCTATGAAATGTCCTCATCGCAACAGACAGGCCAGCACTTGCCCAACCAGACAAACAGGTACCACCACCTGGCCAAGTTGACACATGAATCTGACCATGACAGTCCACCCCTTGTCAACTTGGCAGCTATATACAACACCTTAAACCATACCTAATTTCTAAACAGAAAAGAATAAAAGACATATTTTTTACTCGCCTAACAATACTTAACTGTCCTGCATACAACCAGAAACACAATAAATCTCCCCAGAATAAGGTGCAAGTCCTTGGGTAATATTCATTCTTAAACTTGATACCTTACAATTTAAATAGTATAACATGAACAAAACAGCATTACAGTCCTCATTTCTGTAACTGATCACATGGTCATAGTTCATATTTGTCACTACTTTCTTCCACTACCCATTCCATGTTCCCTTAACCCTCAGCAAGTGCTTCAGCTGGCCATGGTTCTTTGCTTGGTGGGGTGACACAACCTTCATTCCTGAAGTTTTGGAGCCATTTGGTGGTTCTTCCTGGATTGGGTTGTTGCAGTTTTCCATTGATTTTAATCACAGGGCATGGTAGTTCTAAAAGATACCCGGTGGGATCTCCTATGTTCCAGGAAAATGCTTCTTTACCTCCATTGTGTAGTTGCAGTCCTATTTCCCCTTGATAGTCATGGTCAATCACCCCATCCAGTAATGAAATCCCCTTCTTGGTTTGTTGACCCAAGGGTATGAGTAGCCTGAAGTGACCAGGTGGCAGTCTTAGATTCCAGTTCAATGGAATCATTGTTGTTTCTCCTGGTGGAAGCACTCCCCCTTTTGGAACTAAAACATGTAGACCAGCAGAGCTCAAGGTTCCAGGGAAAGGAAGCAAAAATTTTCCTAGTGGATCACTAGGGGTAATAGTGAGTGGTGCCACTCCCATTTCCACCCCTTGGTTCCTGGACCCATGGATCCTGACTATGGGAGAAACAGCACCATACAGTGGATGCTGATTCAGAGCATACACAGTTTCCTGGAGAACATTACCCCAACCTTTCAAGGTATTGACACCTAGTTGGTATTGTAATTGAGTTTTCAAAAGGCCATTCCTCCATTCTATCAACCCAGCTGCTTCTGGATGATGGGGAACATGGTAAGACCAGAGAATTCCATGAGTATGTGCCCATTCCCACACTTCATTTGCCATGAAGTATGTTCCTTGATCAGAAGCAATGCTGTGTGGAATACCATGATGATGGATAAGGCATTCTGTAAGCCCACAGATGGTAGTTTTGGCAGAAGTATTGCATGTAGGGAAAACAAACCCATATCCAGAGTATGTATCTATTCCAGTTAGAACAAATTGTTGCCCCCTCCATGAAGGGAGTGGTCCAATGTAATCAACCTGCCACCATGTAGCCGGATGGTCACCTCAGGGAATGGTGCCATATCGGGGGCTGAGTGTGGGTCTCTGCTGATAGCAGATTGGGTACTCAGCAGTGGCTGAAGCCAGGTCAGCCTTGGCGAGTGGAAGTCCATGCTGCTGAGCCCATGCATAACCTCCATCCCTACTACCATGACCAATTTGTTTGTGAGCCCATTGGGCAATCACAGAAGTTGCTGGGAGAAGAGGCTGACTGGTATCCACAGAACAGGTCATCTTATCCACTTGATTATTAGAACCTTCCTCTGCAGAAGTCACCTTCTGGTGCACATTCACATGGGACACAAATATCTCCATGTTTTTAGCCCACTCAGAATCCTCTTCCTCAGACCTCTTTGTCACCAATTTTCCAATTATGGTCTTTCCAAGTCCCTGACCATCCAGCCAAACCATTAACAACAGCCTTTGAGTTGGTATACAGATGCAACTCTGGTCAGTTTTCCTTCCAAGCAAAATGAACAACCAGGTGCACTGCTCGAAGTTCTGCCCACTGGGAGGATTTCCCCTCACCACTGTCCTTCAAGGACACCCCAGAAAGGGGTTGTAATGCAGCAGCTGTCCACTTTCAGGTGGTACCTGCATATCGTGCCAGACCATCTGTAAACAGGCCCAAGTTTTCTCTTCCTCAGGCAATTCATTGTAAGGAACTCCCCAAGAGGCCATAGCTGTGGTTTAGGAAAGAGAAGATAATGTGGCAGGAGTGAGGGCCATGGGCATTTGGGTCACTTCTTCATGTAACTTACTTGTGCCTTCAGGACCTGCTCTGGCCCTATCTCGTACACACCATTTCCATTTTATGATGGAGTACTGCTGTGCACACCCAACTTTATGAGTTGGTAGGTCAGACAACACCCAGCTCATGATAGACAACTCAGGTCTCATGGTAACTTGGTGGCCCATGGTTGAGCCTTTAGTTTCTACTAAAGCCCAGTAGCAGACCAAAAACTGTTTCTCAAAAGGAGAGTAGTTATCTGCAGCAGATGGTAAATCTTTGCTCCAAAGTCTTAAGGGTTGGTGATGTGATTCTCCTATAGGGGCCTGCCAAAGGCACCAAACAGCATCTCTGTTTGCCACTGACACTTTCAACACCATTAGATCTGCTGGATCATATGGTCCAAGTGGCAGAATAGCTTGTACAGCAGCCTAAACCTGTCACAGAGCCTCCTCTTGTTCAGGTCCCCACTCAAAATTAGCAGCTTTTCTGGTCACTCAATAAATGGGCCAGAGTAGCACACCCAAATGAAGAATATGTTGTTACCAAAATCTAAAGAGACCAACTAGGCATTGTGCCTCTTTTTTGGTCAAAGGAGGGGCCAGATGCAGCAACTTATTCTTCATCTTAGAAGGGATATCTCAACATACCCCACACCACTGGACACCTAGAAATTTCACTGAGGTGGAAGGCCTCTGTATTTTTGTTGGATTTATCTCCTATCCTCTGACATGCAAGTGCCTTACCTAAGTAAGTCTAGAGTAGCTGCTACTTCTTGCTCACTAGGTCCAATCAAGATGATATCATCAATATAATGGACCAGTGTGATGTCTTGTGGGAGGGAGAAATCAAGGCCCTGCAGACAAGGGCTGGAGAGTTGATATACCCCTGAGATAGGACAGTGAAAGTATATTGCTGACCTTGCCAGCTGAAGGCAAACTGTTTCTGGTGGTCCTTACTAATGACTGTTGAGAAAAAAAATGTTTGCCAGACCAATAGCTGCATACTAGCTACCAGGGGATGTTCTTATTTGCTCAAGCAATGATACCACATCCAGAACAGTGGCTGCAATTGGAGTTACCACCTGGTTGAGCATTTGATAATCCACTGTCATCCTCCAAGACCCATCTGTTTTCTGCACAGGTCAAATAAGAGAGTTGAGTGGGGATGCGGTAGGAATCACCACCTCTGCATCCTTCAAGTCCTTAAGAGTGGTAGTAATCTCTGTAATCCCTCCAGGAATACAGTATTGATTTTGATTTACTATTTTGCTAGGTAGGGGCAGTTCTAGTGGCTTCCACTTAGCCTTTCCCACCATAATAGCCCTCACTACATGAGTTAGAGAACCAATGTGGGGATTCTGCCAGTTGCTCAGTATGTCTATTCCAATTATGCATTTTGGAACTGGGGAAATAACAACAGAATGGGTCTGGATCCACTGTGAGATGGACCTGAGCTAAAACTCCATTGATTACCTGACCTCCATAAGCCCCTACTCTGACTGATGGACCAGAGTAGTGTTTTGGGTCCCCTGGAATTAATATCACTTCTGAACCAGTGTCTAATAATCCCTGAAATATCTGATAATTTCCTTTTCCCCAATGCACAGTTACCCTGGTAAAAGTCTTTCGGTCTCCTTGGGAAAGACTTGGAGGAAGAATAACAGTATAAATTTGTGGCAGTGTAACAGGGTTCTCCCTCAAAGGGACCTGGCCTCCCCTTCATTTAAGTGACTGTGGGTCTGTAAACTGTCTCAAGTCTGGAAATTGATAAAGGGGCTGTGACTCTATGTTTCTGTAATTCAAGTTAGACTTCTGTTCACTTGACCTAGAACTCTTTTGTTTATACAGCTCAAACAAGAATTTAGTAGAGTGTCCATCTATTGTTCTTCTAGCCAACACCACAAATCTCTGCGAGTCAGATTATTTTGACTCCTGCTTTGAGTTTGCTGTCTATTATAATAGCCATATCCACCCTGTCTTTGGTGATTAAGTGCTACCACCTGGCTTCTGCCAACTCTGGATCTGGTCACCCCCATTGTGTTTAAGGATTCCAGCTCAGTGACAGCAGTTCCCACAGTAATATCTGACCTACAGAGAAGTGCAACTATAGAGCTCTTTAGGGATGATGGTGCTAGTCTCACAAATTTATTTCTCACTGTTCTGGTAAAAGACGCATCCTCCAGATATTCCTGGGGTGTAAGAGCCAGCTTTGCATGATAAATCCACTCTAGCATTCCAATCTCTCTAAGCCTCTGGATCCCCTCATCTACATTATACCAGGGCAGTTTTGGCATTTCAACCTCAGGTAATGTCGGTTACCTTTTGATCCATGTTTCAAGCAACCATCCAAACAAACTGTTAATGCCTTTTCTAACCCCTCAAGATATAACACTGAATGCAGAATCTCTGCTTAGTGGGTCCATATCAATAAATTCACCCTGATCCAGCCTTATATTCCTTCCACCATTATCCCACACCCTTGAAGTCCATTGCTATACATAGTCCCCTGATTTCTGTCTATATAAATTGGAAAACTCACGCAGTTCTTTTGTAGTATAATGTACCTTCTCATGTGTGATACTTTGTACCTCACCTTTAGGGACCTGTTGGGACTTTAGTCTAGTTATAGGTCTGGAAGAAATGAGGGGTGGTGGGGGGGGGGGTCATGAAAAGAATTAGAAGTATCTTCCAAGCCATTTGCTTCGGGGCATTTATTTGTAGTTTCATCTGGTGAAACATGATTGATCACTCTAGGGCTAATCCCTTCAGGAGGAGGTTGGGTGGCTAACTCCTCAGGGCAGGCTGGAGGTGGGGCAGCTATGTCCTCAGGGAAGACTATTACAGGGTTATCTAGAGAAGACTCAGCCTGACCTAGGGTTTCAACCTCACCCCCGACATCATTATCAATCCATATGTCACCATCCCATTTTTCTGGGTCCTATTCCTTTCCAATCAATGCCTTCACTTTAATGGCAGACACCATGCAACACTGAGATTTCAGTTTATGCTGTAAAGTTGTAACCCTGACAATAAAATTCTTAGTCTGATTTTCAGAGATCTCAAGTCAATGGCTACAGGAAATAAGATTTTCCTTCCGGACACTCACAGAAGTGTTTACATCTGTCAGACAGCGCATAAGCTTCTCATCTGAAGACTTAAGCCCATCCCTTTCACTCCTTAATGTAGCCAGTGTATCTAACAACAACCAGCCAACATCTCTATACCTCCTATTTCTATAAAACTCCGTAAAAGTGTCAAAAACATCATCCCCCAGAACCTGGCTTCACACAAAGCATTAGAAGAATCGGATTCTTTTGGTGATATTTTGACTATCTCTTTTGCCAACTCTCACCCCATGGATTGGCAATATCATTCTGATTACAGGAATCAGAGTTCTTAGTGCCTTTGAGTCCAGTCAGAGTAGAAAACCAATTGTAAAAACCCATTTTTAAGATTCTGTTTCTTAAGAACCACTCCTGGTACCAAGATGTATTAGTTAGGATTCTCTAGAGAAACAGAATCAACAGGATATATCCGTAAGTATAAAATTTATAGACGTTTATTCCAGCGCCCCTTCTTTGCCTCCACCCTGTCTTGAAATGTCTTTTGTACTTTACATCTCTTTCCCATGCATTTAGAAACTTTCCAATGGTGGAATTTGCCCTTTAATCCCCTTTGTATACACTCTAGCATCAGGAGTAAATAAAGGGAAATGCACTAAAAAGGCAACAAATTGTTAGGCTGAAGTACGCCCGCGGGCAGGAGGGCAGGGTGGGGGTGGGGTCCACCAGGGTCCCGATGACCAGATCTGATGCTTTCCTGAGCAGAAGCAGGTGAGTGTTCCCAAGTTCTCCAGGTTCTCCACTTTCTTAAAGATACTCCAAAGAGCTGTATGCAATGCTTTCATGTTTCAACCATTTCTAACTACTTTCCCTTATGTTAAAAAAAAAGACAACAAACTAAATTCAGAAATGCTGTCAAAGTTCTCAGTAGCCAGTAGCCTTCAGGGTGAGATGCCCCTGCCCAGAGTTGCAAGGCCTGGGGGATGTAGAGATACCGTCAGCCGGCCAAAGCTGCTCCACTTGGCTCACTGCGAGGTGGCAAAAAGCCTGATTGCTCAGGGCATAACATAAATAGTCTGGGCCAAGCAACCTAAATCTTCTCGATGAAGGAATCATTAGTGGCACATTGACCTGGTGTGAACTTGTGACAAGTTAAGAGTCCTAGCTTTTCTCATTTTCCAGACTCAGAGAGAGTTACCTTTTCCTTAAATGTAAACACATCAGGCATGCGTTCAATAATACTTGTCAACCATGTCTTAGCCTAGACTAAAAACTCCCCCTTGGTTAGGTTTTTTTGACACTCTACTTTAGAGTGAACTTGTACCGTGAATTCTAATCATGTTGAATACTTGAAAACTCAATCTGTTTATCAGACAAGGGCTCTTTCTTATCTACTTAGTGAAAAATTAACCAAGACATGCATCAGAGCTACCACATGCTTTCTTTCCCAGCATTGAAATTCTTCACCCTAAAGAATCAAATTTTAACTCCCTTTCTTCTTCTCCAAGCTGAGAGCTTTACTCAAACGGTGCATTGCTGACCAGGGTCACGAATGACCTTTTAGTTCTTCTGCTAAGAACTACATCTGTTCTGAACTGTGTTACAGCCTCTCCCAATACCTCTCCAACCAACCCAAATAAACTCCTGCAGGATATTTAATTTATTTTTTTAGGTTATAAGTGGCAGAAAAATGAACTCAAGTTTGCTTAGCAAAAGGAGGTGTGTGTTGGCTTGCAAAATAGAGACGACAAGGAGCTCACACTGCCTATGCAAAGCTGAATCCAAGGTTTCCTTTCTTTTTTGCAGACACATGCATCTCATTCGCTGTGGCCGGATTCCCAAGATCTGCATGGTCACATTGGAGAGGCCACATTTCCAGCCTGTCTTGACTCAGCCATGTTTTTGCTCAAATCAAATAATTTAAAGAATTTTAGGACCTATATAATATTTTCCCTTGGATCACTTTCTTATCAGCCATGATAATTCATTTGTGTATGAATTAATAGATCTTACCCCATGGCTGATTAGAAGGTCTGAGTTCTGAAGTTTCTTTTCTGTTTTTCTTGGTCCCAGCAAGTGTGCTAATGAATGATTCCTGTTACTAGTGACTGCAAATAGTAATGATTGATGGGAAATTAGTACTTTTATCTTTTGCAACTTATGACATATGGAAATGTTTAACCTTAAAGTCGTGGCTATATTTCTTTGAGGAGGGTCTAGCCTCTTATTGAATTGGCTTATTAGAAAGAGAGTTATACTTTGTACTGCTCTTCTCTGATTCACCCTGGAACGACATCACCTCTTCTTACAGGTGTTGTTCTTAACAAGTATTGCTGTGATGATTTTACAGCAAAAAACTGGGGAGAACTCACAGCCTAACATAAACAAATGTCATCTGTGTCAGAGCTTCAAAATCATTGTGATCAGAGGTCATTAAAAAATTAAGAAATATGATATTTTCATGTATTCCCATTACAAAATCTGATCAGTAGTGGTGAGTACCTGTCTTTTTCCAATTTAGAAGGAGGCAGTCATGCATTTGAATGAATTTTTATAAATACAGAGTTTGATGAAATGAGATCAAGGTCCCAAGCTTTTGCAAAAATAATGTATTTCCATGCAGCCAGAAAAAGAGAACTGAAAACCACAATTCAAATAAGTGAAGCCCTTCTTTTTACAAAATGAAGAGCAGCTTTCTATCTTAATCAAATACACTTAGTTCAGGTGGCAAAGGGAAATGTAGTCATGCTTTCTTTTGAGTCTAGAGGAGCATCTTTATTATGGCCCCTTCTTGAAAGGGGTTTCCTTCAGGTGGTTCCTCAATACTGGAGCCTGTGGTAATCTTGACCTCTGGTCTTATCCAAGGAGAGAGGATGGAGGTAAGAGTAGATAGGGAAAATGGCGAACAAAAAACAAGATGGCAGACTCAAACTCAGTCATATGGATAATTGTACTAAATGCAAATGGTCTAAATCCTCAGACCTCGGAGTGGGTTAGAAGTGCCTGACAATGCCTGGGGTCTCCTCCTGGCTACGACTGAAAGGGAAATCTGGAGCCATGCCTATGGTCTACTGTTCTGATTTTTCTACTGTGCATCCTCCAGAAGAAAAGCCCCCGATTTCTTTTGACACATTCATCGTCTGTGTGGTCCTACTCCCATCAGTGGCACCTGTAAAAGAGCTCAGCACGACCTGGACAGGGTTTCAGGCCTGAATCTGCTTCCAAGTAATGACCAAAGCTTTGGGCTAGGCTTCATCTCTCTCTCTCTCCTGCTTCAAGTCACTTCAGATTCCTCATCCAGAAAGGAGTGGTGATAGCATCTTCCCTAAAAAAAGATTCAGAGTTGTTTCAAGCATAAACTAATATCCAATGGCTCCATACAGCATGTTATCATTTACAAAGCACATGTTATGAAAACTTATTTCTCATATCAATAAGGCAAACATGATTATTGTTATTATTAATTATTAATATTATTATTACATAAATGTGAATGTTCAGGTTTTGTAGCTTTCCAAGGCCACACAGCTAAAGAGTATCAGAACCAGTGCTTAAATCAGCTTTCAGGCTCTAAATCTCACATGACACAAGATAGAGTTTCAGAACTTTGGAAAGTACATCACCAGTGGGGCTCAGGAACCATGTGGCAAAACGAAAAGAAACCACTCAAATCCACCTGCACAAAGAGTAATTTGTTGAGAGGATTCGGGGACATAGCCAGAATCCAAAATCAGCTAGAACTTAGAAGGGCCAGGAGTCAAAAAAAGCGTCAGGAGCAAACCCAGCTGCACGGTCTAGTGGGCACTCTGCCTCTGGGGAGCTGAGTGTCTAGTCCCTGCTTCACTCTGCAGACATGCACTGTTCTTCTCGTTTTCCTCTTTCGTCAGACTTCAGAGTTCAAACTCTGGGCCTCTCAATCCATTGTAAACACATGCGAGATAAATGTGTGTCTACATTCTCATATATAATTTGCTAAAGAAAAACACAAGGCCATATAAAATGGAAATTATTGTGTCTTAAATTTGAACTGCTAATCATTCTTAAATAGGGTGAAATTATTTTCTGACGCAGTGCTCACACCACATTCCACATCCACAGTGCCATCTGCTATTGCTCAAGATTTTTCATTTCATTCATTTTACTATTGGAATCCTCTCAGTATAGAATTTCCATCATGTATAATAATCACTTAATTCTCAACATTAAATATCAAATGAAATCCACTAATAAAAATGTTGGTAGGGCAGGCCGTGGTGGCTCAGCAGGCAGAGTTCTCGCCTGCCATGCCGGAAACCAGGGTTTGATTCCCAGTGCCTGCCCATGCAAAAATAAATAAATAAAAAATAAAAAGTGTTGGTAGAACATGTCTTTTTCACAAGAAGAAATATAATCTGGAAACAAAAGGCAAGCATATAACAGTGCAGTAATAATATTGTTTGGAAAATTCCAGAATGAGCACCTGAGAAGATGGGAGAACAAGCCTCTCCCTCCCATCTCTCTATCAATATGTCTAAGAGCGTTTGAACTCAGTCAAGAAAGGATGCTGTCCCAGTACCGCCCTTTCCCCTTGCGTGCATGTCTGAGCCCAACGTTCCAGTGTAGGGTTAGTCTTGCTGAAGAGCCAGCTCAGGGCCAGCTGCAGAGGCTCCAGGCCCTGGGAAGCCACCCTCAGGGGGCTGCAGAGCTGCCCTATGGGGCCGGAACCTAGGTCTGGACACCTGCCCCATGCTAGACTCAGTGCACGGCTGGCAGCAGGCCAGGGAAGTCTGTGAGCATGTGTCAGCATTTAAGAACTCGGCAGCAGTCTCGGAGACAGCACCCGCGTTCCCAGTGTGGACTCCTGGTGCCGGAGGGAGCAGAGCAGACTTTCTTCTCAAAGAATTGTGCTTGGCTATTTTGGCCGGTGGTTACCTTTATTTCACCCGACTGGAGGTAAATACCTAAGAAGAATTTTTCAAAAATATTTAAAAGCAAATGTATTGGCCACTGCCACTTGATACAAGGAATATTAGCACAGGCAAATGGTAGACACTAAACTATCTGGAAGAAAGGTTAAGGATTTAAAAATCTTGAAGAATAAGGGATTTGGAAGCTCCTCCCTTACTACCATGAATCAAAGGCCATATGCTGGTGCAGAGTAGAGCACATGCTTAGAAAAGACATAAGTCCTCACCTTTGACCCTCGGCCTCTGAGCAGGCAGCAAGTGAAAGCTAAGGCAGGATTGCACACTGCCCAGATAGGTATTGAAGGAGTGCCCGAGCACACACACAGGGCCCAGGGCAAAGACGGATATTTTCATTGTTGTTGTTGCCATTGTTTTTTAGTTCCAGGTGTTTTAAGAAAATTGTCAAATTGCCAACTGGCCACTTAGTTAACCAAACAGAGACGCCAATGGCCACACAAAGCAAAGAACACAGATATTACAATATTAGTTCCGAAAAGTCACTGAACAAACCACAGCCACCACAAGAGGCAGCAAATGGCACATTGAGGAGTGGAAGATACGATTCCAGAGTTCACACATTCAACATTCATAGTAATCAAAAGGTCCAGTTTTCAACAAAGAATTACAAGGCAGGCAAATAAGAAAGTATGAGCCATAATGGGGAAAAAAATAGAAACTCTTCCTGTGAAACCCCAGACATTAGAATTAGAGCCTGATATCTCTAACTGCAGAATTATAAGTGTGTTCAAAGAGCAAAAGGAAACCCTGGAAAATGGGTTAAAAGAAATCAGAGAAATGCTAAATGAGTATGCCTAAGAGCTAAAAGCTATCATGAAAACAACCAAATTAGAACTGATGTAGATAAAAATTGCAGTAACAGAAATAAAAAATTTACCAGAGAGGATCAACAAACCTGAGCCAACATCAACAACAAAAATAGCAAACCTGAATTTAGATCCACTGAGATTACCCCATAATCTAAATGTAATGTAAAAAGAATGAAGAAAACTGGACACAGCATAAGAAACTTGTGGGATACCATCAAGCATACCAACATATGTATAATCAGAGTCCCCGAAGAAGAGAGAGGGGGTGAGCCAAAAGAATATTTGAAGAAATAATGGTTGAAAATTTCCTAAATTTGGTAAAAAACATGAATCTACACATCTCAAGCAGCTCAACAAACTGCAAGTAGGATAATCTCAATACATATTATAATCAAACTATCAAAAATAAAAAACAGAGACTTCTGGAAGCAGCAAAAGAGAAGTGTCTTGCTATGTACAATTGATCCCCAATAAGATTAACACCTGTTTTCTCATCAGAAACAATGGAGGCCAGGAGGCAGTGGAGTGGCATACCCAAAATCTTGAAAAAGACAGCTTTCAACTAAGAATACTATATCTAGCAAGATTATCCTTCAGAAAGGAAGGAAAATTAAGATAATCCCATAGAGGATTATCAAAGATTGAGAGGATTTGTTGCCAAAAAACCTGCCCTCTAAGAAATGCTAAAAGGAGTCCCTCTACCTGAACTAAAAGGACACTGGAGAATAACTTGAGTCTAAAGAAATAAAATACCTTGGTAAAGTTAGCTACATGTGTAACTATAAAATTCAATGCTAATGTATTTCTGGTCAGAACTTCTCTTTTACTACATGATTTAAAAGATAGCTGCATAAAATAATAATAAATCAATGTTAGTGGATACCATATATAAAGATGTAATTTATAGCAATAACAGGATGGATAGGGAATGAAACCACATAGGAGCAGTTTTTTTATGATAGGAAAATAGCAGTGGAAATATTGAACAACAAAAATATTACCTAGAAAACAAAGGCAAAATGTAACCTAACTCCTTCCTTATCAGTAATTACATTAGATATAAATGTGTTAAACTCTAATCAAAAGGCAGAGATTTACAGAATGGATTAAAAAAAAAACACGAGTCAACTATTGCATACAAGAGACTCACTTTAGTACCAAAGACACAAATGAATTGAAAGTGAAATAATGAGAAAAGATATTCCATGCAAACGCCAACTGAAAGAAACTGGAGCAGCCAGACTAATATCAGATAAGATAGACCTTAAGGCAAAAATTGCTATAAGAGCTAAAGAAGGACATTATATATTGATAGAAGGGTCAATCCATCAAGAAGCTGTAACAATTATAAACATATATGTCCCTACCAGCAGAGTCAGAACATAGATAAAACAAAAATGATAGGTAAAGCGAAGAATAACAATTATAGTTGGAGACTTCAGCACCCCAATTTTCTGTTGGATAGAACAACTGGAAAAAAGATAAACCAAAAAGTAGATGATCTGAATAGAATATACACCAACTAGACCTAACCTGTAGAATACTCCATCCAGGAATAACAGAATACACATTCTTCCAAAGTGCGCATGGAACATTCTCCTGGATAGAACATGTTAGCCACAAAATACGTCAATATATTTTAAAAGCGTGAAATCATACAAAGTATTTTCTCTGACCACAATGGCATGAAGTTAGAAATAATTAGAAATCAATTGAAGGAAAAATGACAAATATGTGGAAATTAAAAAACATACACTTAACCAATGTGTCAACGAGGCTAGTAAATGCTTGTAGGTAAATGGTGAAGAAAAGAAAAACGTACCAAGACTAATGGGATGAAGCAAAAAGCAGTACTCAGAGGGAAATGTATAGGTATGCCTGCTTTAAAGAAGAACAATCCCAAGTCAATAACCTAACCTTCCACCTTAATGAACTAGAAAAAGAACAAACACAAAACCAGCAGAAAAAGGAAATACAGTTTAGAGTGGAAAAATATGTATGGCTATAGTAAAGTTGATATTCCATTTTATTTAGCTGTTTACCAGTATGGAATGTTAATATTCTAATGGTTCTTTACTGAAAATAAAATTGTATAGATATATCTCCCCCTTAGAGGAAATTCCCAGGAGTAGGAAAAAGATCATAATATTCTAAATCACTGCATGGGTGAGTGTGTGTGTGTGTGGAGGGGAGGACACAGACTCTGAATACAAGATAGATGTGGGCATAGCAGCTGGAAGGGACAAAAGGAAGTTTCTTTAGGACAGAGTCAGATTGCATCCTAGTATACTCTATATGGCCCACATTATCCTAGTACCAAAGACAGCTCTTGAGAGGAAAACCACAGACCAGTAACCCTAACAATCATATATACAAAAACCCTCCACAAAATGCTAGGAAATAGAATCCAGCAGCATAGTCAAAGGATTATTACATAACCATGATCAAATAATTACAATCTAAAGCATATATCCAAAAGAATTGAAAAAAAAGTCATACTCAAATGTTTAGAGCAGTGTTTATAGCAGCATTTTTCAGAATAGCCCCAAAGTGAAAACAACCAAAATGTCCACTAACTAATGAATGGATAAACAAAATATACCATATCCATACAAAGGGATATTATTCGGCTTTAAACAGGAATGTTTTACTAATATATGCTACAACATGGAACCTTGAAAACATTGTATTATTGTGTTTTATTCATGTTATATTATGTGAAAGAAACTAGCTACAAAGAGCCACATGTTGTAGGATTCCGTTTATACGAACTGCCAGTTAGGCAAAGCCATAGGCACTGAAAGCAGATTCGTAATCGTCAGGGGCCGGGGAAAGGGGGAATGCGGGGTGGCTGCTTGGTGGGTGTGGGGCTTCTTTTGGGGGTGATGAAAATATTCTGTAATTAGACAGTAATGATTGGCATGCAATACTAAGGATGTGCTGGAGGTCACTGAGTTACACAGTTTAAAATAGTTAAAATGGTGAATTTAGGTTATGTGAATTTTACTCAATAAAAAGAAATTATTTCTTCTCATTAAAAAAAAAGAAGAAAAAAAAATGCTGAATTGGATTTGCTTCAGGCCTGTGTAGGATGTACTTAAATGATCCATAACTGTAGAAATGCATTCATATGTAGCTCCCAAACTCTAAGGTAAGGCAGGTCTAATATTTGTAACTTATATTAAGGAAAAGTTTATATTAAAAGTAACAGGGTAATGTCAGAGACCTGGGTTCGATTCCTGGTGCCTGCCCATGCAAATAAATAAATAACAGTTTAAATATCCATATGTCCTTGACGATTTGAAGCTGAATGTACCCCAGAAAAGATCATTTTCTTAAAGCTAAGCCATTCCTGTGAGTGTGGCCCCATTTTAAATAGGAGCTTTTGGGGTGGCGGATCTTTACCTGAGATGTGACCCACCTCTTGAGCTTAACCCTCTTGCTGGAGTCCTTTATATGACTCCAGTAAGAGAGAAGATACTGAAAAAAGCCCCAGAGAAACTAAGAGAGAGAAGCTGGGAGAAAAAAGCCAGAGAAGCTAGGAGAGGAGGATACACAGAAGCAGAGAGGAAGCCACTGCAGCCAGAAGCTGGAAGCAACGAGACCTGGGAGAGAAGGGAGAGCCCAGCAGACGTGGCCTCATGCCTGGCTGTGTGGCGGAGGAGCTGAGGATTGCCAGCAGCCGGTCTTTGGGGAGAAAGCACCCCCAGGATTTGGACATTTCCAGGCCTCAGAACTGCAACCTTGTACGTTATTAACCCCCATTGTAAAAGCCAACCCATTTCTGGCATATTGTGTTTTGCCAGCTTTAGCAAACTTAAACAGACACCTGCACAAATTGATAAGAAACACCTCAAGTTGTCAGTGAATAAATGGGCAGGATTATGATCACACATTTCCACAAGAATAAATACAGTCAGTAACAAAGGCAGAAATATGTTCACATCCACAAGTCATCAAACGACATCATATGTCCCCCACCCCACCCCACCCCCCACCCTCACCCATGCAGTGATTTAAAATATTATGATCTTTTTCTACTCCTGGGAATTTCCTCTAAGGGGGAGATATATCTATACAATTTTATTTTCAGTAAAGAACTATTAGAATATTAACATTCCACATAGGCAAACAGCTAAATAAATTGGAGAATCAACCTTACTAGAGCCATATATATTTTTCATTAGCATCTTGAAAATGTTTATATCAGAATTTCAATTGAAAGTACTAAAAGCCCTCCGAAGCTCAGAGCTGAAGAGAGTAGGTTCTTAGAAATCAAACATCCTACATTCTTCAACAACGGTGATCCTGGAACGGTATGTTGGAAAATGACCAGTGTGAGATATGGGTTGTCTTCCTCTAGTTCTCGACACAGGCTCTGAGTACCAGAAGGATCTGGGCATAGCAGCGGGAAGGGACAAAAGGAAGTTGCTTTAGGACAGAGCCAGAACTATAAGAAAATCTATGGAGACCTGGGAAGGGGCCTGGATTCACCTGCAAAAGGGAAGACAGAGGTCTCTAGGGTGAGGAAGACTCACTGCCCAGAGATGAGTGACCAGCTCTGTGACAACGCATGAGAATGGGTCTGTGGTAACTGGATTATGTCCCCCCATAAAGGCATGCTCCAGTCCCAACCCAGGGCCTGTGGGTGTGAGCCCATTAGTAAACAGGAGCCTTGAAGATATGGTTAGTGATGGTGAAGCAGGCTGTGGACATTTGTCCACTTGTAAATAAAACCACTGGAGAAAGCTTGGTTAGGGTGAGGCCACACTGACGGCAGGCAAGCCTTCACCCAGCACAGCTGAAGACCCCCTGCGCTAAGGGAATCAGACACAGCAGCAGAAACCGGATGAGCAGACAGCAAAGGAGAGAGTTTGCCATGAGACACACAAAGAGACGCAGCGACGAGCCAAGGGACCCCAAGTATTGCTGGCAAACCGCCACACGAACCCAACGGACTTTGGAAATAGCCTGGCCTGTCAACACTTTGATTTTGATTTTGGACTTCTAGGCTTCAAATCTGTAAGATGATAAATTCCTGTTTAAGCCAACTGGTTCGTGGTATTTGTCCCAGCCCTTGCAATCTAAGATAGTATTGAAAATCACTGGGCATAAACGATAGCACTTGAATGTTTGCATTCACACACATGGATTCTCCACCAACATAACACGCTTTTTCAACAAATAAGACCAATCCTCCTTGCATAATTGGATGCATCCAGTTGTCTGCTTGCCCTGGCTACCCACACGAGGGTTCATGGAAAGGCATGGCCAGTTGTTCCCGTTTTGTGGAGAAGCCACCCTGCCAGCACTCTCAGATCACATGTGGCTCATCTCCTGCCATTCTCACCGTCTCCTTCTTTGAACTCAGAAGGCTCTGCCTCCCACGTCCCCTTTTCCTTCCTAAACACCCAAAGTTGCACCCAGATAGTCACAAACAGTGGCTGAGGCAGTCGCGACTGCATTGTTTTCTTTGACCCAAAAGAGCTTAAATTTAAAATGTGAAAGGAAAGGAAAACAATCTTCTTGGTGTCTTTCAATCATCCCTTTCACTGCCAGCTATGCAGCACCTTCTCAGGCCCAGTGCCCAGAAGCATTGCACTGGAGGGAAACAGCTCTGCAGGTGCCCTGGGAGGCAGCATGCTGTAAGGGTAGAGACCAGGGGAGGCGAGCCTCTGGGAAGAGGGTCCCACACCAGGTGAAGCAGCTCCACGTGGCTGGTCTGCTGGCCATGAGCCAATCCCTGATTTGCTTTTGAACATGAATCCATTAACTCTTCCATTGCCAACCCATAGGGTAGCACCTAAGCTGGACTGCCATATTTTTATCATTTCTCTCTTTGCCATTGAAGAATGGCGGGCTAAAACTCATTTTGAAATGAAGCATTCTTATTGTGCTCTGTCTTAAGTGGGGTTACCCAGAAAGACGTAAACACTGAGAAAAAGAATGAAGTACAATCCGATGATTTGGGAGGTGAGACAAGGGAAAAGATGCCAACAGCACTTTCCAGCAGGTTTCCATTGTGGTGACATGCCCAGTCCCATTGAGGGATGCCAGAGACACTGTAGAGCAGACCGAGAGACATCCCACCCTCGGGGTGAGGAAGTTGGAGTACTTATCTTCCAATCCATCCACCACTGGTTGGGGCATCTCCAGTGGCATCACGTCTTTGGCACTTGCGGCCTGCTCCACTCGGAGGCACGGAGCAGGCTCTCAGGTGGGACATGTCTGCTGGAGAATGCCGTTGGTGGGCGTCAGAACAGTGAGTGCCCAGGGAGCTTGAGCCGGCGCCATGGGCACATGCTACCCTCCATCGCCAAGTGATGCATTTGGAGACAGTACTGTAACATTGCGGAAACCAGCTCAGATTCCATTGACTGTGCAAACAAAGGCTAATGCTCAGCCTCAGAGAGCAGACAGAGCCACTCGGCAACTTGATCCGCAGTCACCCAGTCTGAAAGATGAGGACAGTAAAGTACCTAATTTCTAAACATTCCCGGTTTAAAAAGTCTCGTGATTCACATCTTTTGGTAGTGCATTCAGCAAGGGCTGCTGCACAAGCACGCACTCCGTGCACCTCCAGGTTGAGCGTGTGGCACACTGCAGGTGTCATAAAGCACCAGGGAGGCCTGGGGTGCTGACGGGCTACACCTGTGGGGAACCAGCTTCTCCCACAAAGGCTGGGGCCAAAGGTGGGGCAAGAGGTTGTGAAGTGGGCTCCAGGAAGGGGCTTCTGACCTTGCATTGGGCCCTTTCCTGGGTTCCAGTGTCAGGACGGAAGAGCCCCTGGGCTGTCTGTGAATTTCTCCTGTAGCTTGTAGGCTGTACCTACGTCTCCATAACCTCTGTCTTCTTAGTGGGGCAGCGAGCATTGGTGACCTTCCATTCCCGAATTTCTGTCCGGCCTTCTTGTCTTGAAAGGGTGTCACAGCCTTGGGGGTCAGGAACCTATCTGAGACGCAGTCTTCTCCCATGGGATGAGAATGTAAGCTCTCCTTTCCCTTTCTCCTGGGCATTGGGGGCGTAAGGAAGGAGGAGGAACTGCTCTGCCATTCGTCGGGATGTGGGAAGTACCACCAGTAGGAAAAGTAAGTCATGGACGGATCTGAGCGATTCGGTAATCGTGGCAGAGGGTTTTCTCCAGCATCCTCCATGCTACCAGCCACTTGCTTATGCATCGTCTCAGCTCGTCCCTTTTGCAGCTGCTGCCACCATCCCTTTGACAAATGAGGGTCCGGAGCTCGAAGAGATAAGAACCTCGCCCAGGGTCACAGGGCAAGTGAGTGGCCCCGCGGGGACTGCCGGCTGTCTCCCGTCTTCACACCTGTCACCCCCAAATCACTTGCCCCATGGCTCAAGTAAAGCGTCATCTCACCAGGCAGTATAACCCGGGGCAGGCAGTGAGTGACCAGATTCTAGGGCGCCCGCTGTCACCAAGGGACCCCAATATGGCCAGCTGCTGAAGGGGGAGTGGGGGAGGCCAAGGCCAGCTCCTGCCCCAGTGGTAAGCGTGAAAGGTCCGCAGGGAGAGGCCCAGGAAGCAGCTGCTCAGCCTGCTGGCCTGGACTCAGTCTGGGGAGGGTCCGACCTCCTGAAATTGTCTGTGAGACTGTGTGCACAACGGCATCTGCCGCTTTTCCAGGAAGCAGGTCCGAAATTCTTATCGGTGTCTTAATGACCCCAGAACCACTTCTCCCGGGCCATCCCAATGTAAATATAAAAGGTCCAGGGCCTCCTGGGTGGCTTACACCCATGCTTCAGAGTGGCTTAAATTCCATGGGCTTTTCTTTTTCACATGACCTGCTTTTAATTTTAGGTTTTTAACTTTGTGCTACTATTATTTATAAGCCTGGGTTAGTAAATTTCCACGGAGAACTGTAGGGAGGGAAAATGCACAATAATTTTATGATCAAGATGCTCCCTTCAGCAGCTAGAAATAAAAACGTAAAATAGTGGAATTGCAACCCATACTGAACTCTGAAATCTGGTCTACAACTAATTGCTGCAATGTACTTTGATATTTATTACTTTTTTGTGTACGTGTTATTTTTCACCAAAAAAGAAAAAAAAGAAGAAAGGAGAAGATACAGATATAATAGAGAAGATAGGATTTAACAAGTGAATATAACTGCTGAATCAATATATTGATATTTCTTTCGGTCTCCGGCTAGAAGAAAAAATGAAAAATTGTGGAACAGTAACCCATACCAAACTTTAAAATCTTCTATGTGTTGACCTCTACTTGGAAATTTATTGCTTTTTTGTAGATACGCTATTTTTCACAATTAAAAAAAAACATTAAAAAGAAGGAAAGCTGTTGCCCCACGAAAGCCACTATTAAGAAAATAAAAAGGCAAGCGAGCCATAGAGGGTGAAAACAGCCACAAAACATAAAAAGGATGTGTATCCAGAATATATAAAGAACGCTTAGAATTCAATAATAAAAAGAGAAAATGGACACAAGATTTGAGCAGACACTTTATAAAAAGAGATAAACCAAATGGCCAGTAAGCACACGAAAGTTGCTCAACCTCATTACTCTTGAGAAAAATGTCCTGAGTTATCTAAAATTAAGAGATTTTCCATACAAAGTGTTGATGAATATACACAGCAATTAGAATTCTCATATATTTTTGGAGAGAATGTAAAAAGGTACAACCACTATGGAAAAATGACAGTTTTTGAAATGTTTAATACCCCCTTCATGATCTGTCCACTATACTGTTACATATTTACCCAAAACAAAGTGTCATGTACCCATTAATGAGATTGTAACCAGCAATAAAAAGAAATGACTATTGATATGCACAATATGGATTAATTGCAAAAATCATTATTCTGAGTAAAAGAAACCAAGCAAAGTGAGTACATTTGTTTGATTCCATGGATAAAACTTTCTAGAAAATGCAAACTAATGTAGAGTGACAGAAAGCAGATGAGTGATCGCCTGGAATTGGAAATTCAGAGAAGGATGGATTACAGAGAGCCATAGAGAGAGCATAATTGTAAGGCTCGACTTATTGATTGCAGTGATGGCTTTATGGGTGGATCCATATGTTAAAAATGATCAAATTGTACAACTTAAATATGTGAAATTTATTATACTTTATATCTCAATAAAATTATAGAAGTGAAAAAATGCTCCTTTCCAACACCTTTATTCTTCTTTGCACTTTTCCCACAAAGTATAATTTCATGATCAAATTTAGTTTTCTTACTTTCATACCAGCACATTTGCACAGTCATTCAAGCAAGGGCATATGTGACTTACAGGAAATCAGCTCTCCTCAAGTGTGCCTCTTTCAGTTGCCAGGCCAGGAGAATAAAAATAACCTATCAAGGAAGTGTTTATGCTCAAAGTAGGCATTCTAAAAAGAATAGTTCTTTTAAAAATAAATCCCCAAACAACTGTTACCAGGCTTTTATTCAAAGAGCTCTTTCTGTTACTTTTTGTCAAAAGCAATATAAATAGATCAGAACACACAGTAACAGGGTGTTTCACGTCTGGCCTTTGACTTCTTGGAAACTTGCTGAAAATTTGGTGAGGCCCTAATCCCTAACTCAGTGAACAGGGGTGGAGCCTGGTCTGCGACATAACAGGAGCTTTAGATGTCTCCTGAGAGGAAAAGCAGAACAACACAACTTACCGCAATGAAATGGCAACAGGGTAATGACACATTTTTGCAATTTGCGATAATCCAAATGTGATCAAAGGATCCATCCAAGTCAGAGAATGGGCCCCAGCCAAGGCTGCAGGAGAAGATAACCATCTTCTGGGAGGAACAGAAAGACTTGCATCCCCTGCTCTTTCCCTGTGAAGGAGGACTCTGAGGAATTAAGGACAAAATTGGCACCGAACGTGCAAAGGGGGGCCTGCACGCTAGGACCAGGCAGGGGCAGCGCTTGTTTTCTGTCTTCTGAAAAGTGGCTGGTCCAGAATTCATAGATGCCTTGATCAGAACAGGCCCTGGCCCTCAGAAAGCCAGCAGGAAACTGCAGGTGAGGTTCCTTACCTGCAGCCCAGGTAAGGTTGCCATGTGGGATGTACTAAATTTATATTAATCTGAAATGCAAATTAATGGAGTATGCTGTATTTTTATTTCGTAAATCTGGCAGCCCTAGCTCAGTGCAAAGGATGCCTGGGCAGGATGTGTTGGCCTTCCTGGACCAGACTGCAGGAATCTTTGTTGCTCACAGTTCGAGAACTTCACGTAGACGGATTCAGACAGTGTGTCCTCTTTTGTGTCTTGCTTCTTTCCCTCAGCATGATTTTGAAATCTATCTCTGTTGTTGCATCTATTAGCTGTTTGTTCTCTTTCATGACTGAATAGTAACCTTTGTAAGAAAACACATGGTAAGTTTATCCAACCACCTCTTAATGGACCTTTAGATTGTTTCCAGATTTTATCTATTAAGAATAAAACTGCTATGAACATAAATGTACATGTTTTGTTGTGTACATATGTTTTCATTTTTTTTTAAATACCTAAGGATTGCATTGCTGAATCTTGTGGTGCTAAACAGTTTTCCAAAGTGGTTGTACCATTCACACTCTCGCCAGCAAGGTAAGGAGAATTTCAGTTTGCCCTACATCCTTGCCAACACTTGGTATAGTCTGTCTTTTTAATTTTAACTATTCTAGTAGTTGTAAAGTGATATTTCATCGTGGTTCCAATTTGCATTTCTCATTGATAATTCAATTGAGAATATTTTCATATGCGCAAAATCCTTGAATTTTCTTTTGTGAATTGTCTGTTCAAGTCTATTGCCCATATTTTGTCAAGTTGTTTGTCTTATTATTGAGCTGTAGGAATTCTTTATATATTCTGTATACTAGCCCTTTTCAGGTAGTTTCTCCCAGCCCATGGCTTGTATTTTCATTTTCCTCATAGTGCCCTTTGAAAAGGAGCAAATTTTATTTTTGATGAAGTACAACTTACTGATTTTTTTTTTTCATTATGGTTAGGGCTTTTTGGATCCTGGGAAATCTTCACCTACCTTAAGGTCGCAAATTTTTCTCCTGTATTTTCCTATAAATGTTGCATAGTTTAATGTTTCACATTTAGCTCTGTGATCTGTTTTGAATTCATTTTTGTGTAAGGGATCCAGTATGGGCTGGGGTTCAGTATTTTCAACATGATTATCCAGTTTTCCTAATACCCTGAACTCTGAAAAGACCACCCTTTCTCCACTGAATTACATTGGGGTCTTGTTGAATTAACTGAGCACGTAGGTTTGTGTCTGTTTCTAGGCTCCATCACTCGTTGATTTAGATGCCACTGATACCTTGCTGGCTTGACCACCAGAGACTTTAAGTAAGTCTTGAGATCATTCGCAGCCAACTGCCTCTCACAGAGGACTCAACTTTCTGAGGGAGGGCAAGCTAAGACAACTGGAGAAAGGTTATTGCAAAGTCCTTTCTTGGCATGTACATTCATAACCGAACCTCCAGCTTTTCCTGACTCCACCTCTGGACTGATATATAAAAAAGCATTAACATTAACTTTGGCTAGTTCCAGAAAACTTGTTTTCTTCCCCTTTCCTCTTTGCAAGTAATTTTTTTCTCAGTACATGATATGAAAGTAAAAGTTGTTGAAAGTTCTTAAAGCTGAAGTTGATGCTCCATTTTTAACTTCTTTGCTTTGTTTCCCCCTAACCTACTTTTACTGTAAAAAAGTTCACAACCATAGGCCCTGCCTGAATCAAGATGGCGGTGGGACGCGTCGGGGCTCCACCCCCCACAGGAGCTCTGAACAACCAGCAAGAACTGGCAGAAACACTGTTCTCAAAGCTCCAGAGCACAGTTAGAGTATGCAGTAACAGGGCAAGCACCAAATCGTGGCTCCCTGGCTGGCTCCCTCCACACCCCCCTGGCTCAGCACAGAGCGGCCCGCGTTCCCAGTGCAGATATCTGGTCAGGTTCCAGAGGGAGCAGAGTCACCTTCCTGCACATACCAGGAGCACGTGTGTCCGGCCCAGCAGTCTGGTGTGGCCTGAGGATTTGCTGTCCTAGAAGCTGCCCTGCACGTAGAAAGCAGTCAAACAGCTGCCTGGGGCAATGGCTCGCTGGCTCTAGAACATACAGTGAATGCCTGGACCATGAGTATTTTATTCAGCCAAAGCTACCAGAATGCCCCACACCAGAGATGGATTGGCTTTTAATCAAAGGGGATTTATTTAGTTAAAAATGTATAGGTCTTCAGAGGAAAGGCAACTAGCTTTCATCTGAGTTTCTCTGCCACACAGGAAGGCACAGGGTGACATTTGCTGGCCTTCTGTCCTGGCTTCTGGGTTCCAAGGGCCTTTCCCAGGGTGATTCCTTTCTGCATCTCCAAACGCCTGGGCTGAGCTGTGAGTGCTGAGATGAGGTGTGCTGAGCTGCTTGGGGTGTGCTGCATTGAGCTGTCTTCTGCTCTCTCTCTTTGAGGTTGCTAGCTAGTTAAATTAAACCACTCATTGCTGAAGGTACTCCCCTCAGCCGACTGCAGATGTAATCAGCCATAGATGAGTTTCACGTGCTAATGATTCAAGCCCACAGCAACAGAACTAGGCACACTCCTCTGGCCAAGTTGACATCTGAACCCAACTGCTACTGAGGAAACTGTTTCCTAGGGAAGAGGATACATTTGTACCGTGTAAATGGGGGATTCTTTGGGCCAAACACACATGCCCAGGGTGAGTCGCAGGTGCAGAAAGGACCAGGGAAGCTTTGGCCTGGAGCTATCCTCTAAACTCATCATATGACTAAGCTATGAATGAGAACCCTATGGGCTGGGATCTGGAGGCAGACCTGACTTAGGGCACTCCCTCCCTCCAGCCATTGCAGAGGGTAAGGTCCCCCTGTTTTCAGCCTTGGTACACCTCTTGATGCAAAGGCACACTGCCTAAAAACAGCTGGCAACTTTCCCAACCAGCTGTAACTCAGTAATTATCCCAGAGCGTCTGCACTATTCCTTGGGTCTTTGACACCATCACTTCACAGTGGCAGCAAGAAACCGATCATCTTATTTACACATGTTTTGGTTAGAAAGGAGTGGCCCAGATTTTGTTCTGAGCAGCACTGTGGTATTTGAAGGAAAAATGCATTTCAGTTTGAATAAGGTTTACATAGGAATAAAAAAGTATATGAGATTTCTTATCAATGGTGTAAAACTTAAGGAAAGCACATACTGACCTGGGACACTGGTCATGTCTGAGAATCTAACCTGGATTTTTTTTCCTTTCATTTTGAAAGTGTCTTGTACAAACTCAGAGTATTCCATAACTCCTAAAGCATAATGCCATTGTTTCTGGTCCCTTGGGGCTTGTTAATTTATCCATGGAGTCACTATTATCTAATACCTACTGTTCTAGTTTGTTAGCTGCCAGGATGCAACACACTAGAGACAGATTGGCTTTTAATAAAAGGGGATTTATTTTGTGAGCTCTTCAGAGGAATGGCAGCTAACTTTCTACTGAGGTTCTTTCTTACATGGAAGGCACAGGGTGATCTCTGCTGGCCTTCTCTCCAGGCCTCTGGGTTCCAACAACTTTCCCCGGGGTGACTTCTTTCTGCGTCTCCAAAGGCCTGGGCTGAGCTGCGAGTGCTGAGATGAGGAATGCTGAGCTGCTTGGGCTGTGCTACGTTGAGTATCTCATTTAAGCACCAGCCAATTAAGTCAAAGGTCATTCATTGCAGCAGGCACACCTCCTAGCCGACTGCAGATGTAATCAGCAACAGATGAGGTTCACGTACTATTGGCTCATGGCCACAGCAACAGAACTAGGCACCTTCACCTGGCCAAGTTGACACCTGAATCTAACTACCACACCTACTGTATGCAGATGCTGTGATAGATATTGGGGTCACAAAGAAAATGGTTTTCTCCATCTAGAAGTATGAGTGTAATGGGGAGGCAGAGTACTAAAACAATTACATTGTAGTGTGATAAGTGCTTTACTGATCCTAAAAGGAAATTAGGGGTATCTTTCTGGATGAGGAGACATTGGAGTATAAAGTTATGGTTGGGAAAAAAATAAAGGGCCCATGATGCAGGGAGTTATTTTTTAAAATTGGGATAACATACATACAACATAAAATTTCCTATTTTGGCTACTTTCAAGCATACAATTCGGTGGCATTAATTACACTCACAATATTGTGCTACCATCATCACCATCCATCACCATCCATCACCAAAGCTTTTCATCACCCCAAACAGAAACTTCCCACCCATTAAACATTAACACCCCTTTCCCCAGCAAAGAACGCTGCACTTCCTACTCACAGGAGGTGCAGATCTTACGGTTTATGCAAATGCTGGGCAGTCGCTGGCGTTGCTGTCACGGGGGCTGTGCCGATTGCCCTCTCTTTTTTCTTGATTGGCCTAATGGTGGACTCTAACACATAATGGTTTTAGCTGTCGTAGCAGCTTCTGCAAAACATTCCCCTTTAATTTCTCACGCCAACTCACGATATACCGAAACCGTTTAAAGTCGTGATACGGAAAGGATCCCTGAGTGTGCCGCTTTCTGTTTATCCGTTCATTCTGGCCGCCGTGAATAAGGCTGCCATGCAGGTGTGTGTGCACGCATCTGCCTGAGTTCCTGCCTTCTTGCAGATTCTTCTGTGTACTGACCGAGAAGTGGGCTTGCTGGGCCGTATGCTAATTCCATGTCTAGCTCTTTGAGGAACGAACGGCCACACTGTCAGAGAGGCTTTAACCACAGCCTCAGACCACGGGAGGCCCTTCAGTTGCGCCACGCTCAGCTTTGTGGTTTCCACGGCCTCCTTTGGTGGCAGAGGCCTGTCTCATGGCGCGGCCTCCGAGTCTGGGGCCAGGGAGACCAGCGAGGAGGCTGTCACGGGAGCACGGAGGGTGCGGACGTGGAGCTGAGGGCAGATTTGACAGGATCTCAACACAAGACGAAGCCTGCGTTCAACGTGAGGGACCTGGCAGTTCAGCGGGGACTGAGCTGGGGGGCCTGGGTGGGGAGGGACAATCAGCTCTGTCCAGGCATTTGAATTTCCTCGAAAAAGGAGTAAATATAGGATGGATGTTTGGGAGAGAGCTCTGGGCTGGATTTGGGAGATATGGAGACAAAGAGTAGGCAATTATTTAAAGGAACTTGGCTAGAAAATATGAGAGAAATAGAGCAGTGGACACAGTATAGATTTTGTTTTTTAATTGGAGGCACTGGGACATATTTAAAGGTGGACTTGGGCTGCTGATTTCACTCCACCAAAGAGAAGAGTGGTCTCCAGCTGGAGGTGGGCAGAGCAGAGCAGAGCAGGGGCCCAGAGCTGTGCCGACGTCAGGGAGACCTATCACCCACGGGAGCCCGGCATCTCAATGGCTCATTTCCCTCCTTTGCTACAGCCCTGGGGACCCCAGCTGGGCTTCCTTTGAGTTCTCTAGGGTACTCCAGGTCCTTCTTGTACATTCTTCATCTTTAGAAGCCTAAGTGGGGCTGAGAGAGCCTCTGTGTCTAGCAACTGAAGGCTGTAAGGCAATGAGCTCGGCTTCCAGGCCTCTGGGTTTGAGCGTTTGTGCTTGGTGGTGTCACAGCTCTGAGGTGCCTGTGGGTTCCACAGCCCTCCTCTTCTCCCCCTGCCCGAGAGCACCAGCCCGCACCCTCTGCTCCATCACGCTCTCATGTCCACCCACACGCAATTCCACCTGATTTTTCTTTAGTGTCTGCTCAGATGGCCATAGCTCCTCGGAACCCTCCACCAGCGTCGTATTTAGAGAGGAGCCATGGCTGCACATTTCATAGCCCGGGGCCACCGGCATATAATAAAGATTTAGGTGGTGGTGTTCAAGATAGGACAATAAAGGTGGACGAAAGATGAGGACGGCAGGGAGGAATTAGTGTAAGATAAATCATCTTTTCTATCTGTCAAGCCAACACAATCAATCTGTCTTTTTAGTTAAACAAAGGTCAGGAAATTCATGTGCAGCTGATATTTTACTTCTTCTCCCAGTAGCACTTTTGTCCTTCAAGAGTGAGAGAGGGCTGGGGGATTCCCCATGAACTTTAATCTCAGTGCGATCAAGTTTTAATGCTATTATTTTACAACCTGGTTATAAAACATTAAGATTTCACGGTACATAATAATGGATTTTTCCTCTCTGGGGATGTAAAATAAAACCCCTGGGAATAAACTTTATAGCTATTGTGGGGAGAACCCATTTTGCTTTCCAAGCTAAATACTTTCATATTTCTAGAAAGAAAAGTCATGTTTATTTATTAAATTATTTGCATGGTTTATCCTATCGTTGTTGAATTTCACCGGCCCAAAACATACACACCATCATGAGAACTGAAAACCTCCAAGTTTATAGTATGTGAGAAAGGAAATGAAGTTATGGAACAGCTGTTTTCTGAGTTATTTTTTAGCATGCCTACAAAGGAGGGAGTCATATTTTGACCACAGTGAGTTTTGTTTCCTTTTCAGAGATTCATGACACGTATTATCAGAGAAAGTGCTTTGTGAATTGTGAAGCAGAGAATAACAGCAAGGTTTTATTGTTACACCAGCATATTCATTCTCACCGATCTTGGACTCATGAGAAACTAGGTGACTGGGTAAGTTTGTTGAGTGTGTGACCCGAATGTTGCTCCTTCTTGCACTGCAAGCAGGACGGGTCCCTTAATGCCTGGCATGACTAGGTGAGTAATTGGCATTTTTCAGAGGTCGTTCTGGAAGGTAGCTTCTCAGCTTTGGGTCACCCACCGAGGCCATCGGGCCTGGTGAAGTGACCTCTCTCGCTCTTTTGGTCTCTGTGCAAGTGTGAGGGCTGGTCCCCATTGTTATTTTAATACATGATCGCTCCCCCCCCACTATAAATTTAATAAAACATATTGTTCCTTGGTGATTAGAGTAAGAAACTAGATTTAAGACAGTAAGAGCATCCTCTGAGGAGTAAATCATGCAAATCAAAGTTGAGCAGAGGTCCACTCACCTGCCAGAGGGCACCAGATTCGAGCAGCCTCGTGATTGGAGATTTAACCCAGGACAGGAACGCGTGGTCGGTTGGCCTGGGTAGCGCAGAGCGGGCAGCGGTGCGGAGGCAGACACTGGCAGTGCCCGTCCACCCTGGGCCACCGAGCTGGGGCACTTGGTGTGACGTGGTCCCGTGGCCAGAGGACAAGTAGGCTGTGCTAGCCTGGAGCCGTCCCGGGCGGGCTCAGGCAGCCTCCCCTCTCCGCCCCCGAATCCACCTCCATGGGGCAAACGTCTCATCAAGCTTTGGCTTCTCTCCCAGAGTTGACCCCAGAGAGAGGTGGGCTGCCCACCCCCCACCCCCCACCCCCCACCCGAGAATGGGTCCCCTGACCCTGGAGGGTTTTTCCCACTGTTGGCTAGTCCTTCATCGGCATGCTGCTCTCCACGCAGAGGTGTGGGGGCCTGGGGGTCTGCCTGGAAAGGCACACCCGCTCCTCGTGGCTCTGGGGCACGGTTCCTGAGACTGTAAGTCAGAAGCGGCCGAGAACTTTTACTCCCCCTCCCTTGGAAGGCATTCCCGGGCCCTGCCACAGACACACAGTTTCCTGGTGGCACATGGATACCACTTTTCCTTATTTCAGACCTCTGCAGGAAAGGATTCTAGAAAATGTGGAAAACACTTAGAGTCTAGAGAAGGAAATGCAAATTGCCTGGAGTCTGTCCACATAGAGATAACTGTTTAACACTCATTATTTTTCAGCATATTTCGAATCATGCAGCATACAGGAACACAGTGGCTGCTGTTCAGGCCCTAAATGAGGATGCAGAGAGGCCGTTTGTCCCTGGATTGACCTACACAAGAAGGCGTAGTCCTTACCTCTGAGAAAAAGCTCCACAAATCTCTGATCAGAATTTGTTCAGGTTTGCCCTTGTGTTTTTACTTGCCCTTCCGCCTTATGGGTCAGATCTTCCTTTCCATGTCATTTTATTTCTTCAAGGACTAGAGCCTTCTCAGAAGTTCCTTTCATGAAGGCTTTTTGGTAGAAAACTCAATTTTTCATTTTCTAAAGAAGATTTTATTTTGCACTTGTTCTTGATAGATAATTATCCTGGGTTTACAATCTTAGATTGACAGTTGTTTCCTTTCATCCTGATAAAGACACTATTCTCCCAGCTCTGCTGCCACTGTTGCAGTTGAAAGGTCAGATTTCAGTTTACTTGCCATTCCTTTGTAGTGATCTGGCTTTTCTTTTGGGCTGCTTCTAAAATCTTCCCTTTTGTCGTTATGGCCCTGAAATGTCTTTGTGCTGTATCTGGGTGTCAAGCTTTTGGTGTGTGCTCGGCTCGAGATTTGTTGTGCTTCTGGAATCTGAGAACCTGTCCATTCTGGAAAGCCTCAATCATTTTTTCCCAATCGAGGCGTCATTCCCATTCTCTCTCCTTCTGGAATTCTGATAGACAAATGTCAGATCTTCCCACTGCTTCTTCATATCTTTTCAGTGCTCTTGTCCATTGTCCACGTCTCTTCCACCTTCTCTCTTACAGTCCGTTCCCAGTAGCCCTAATACCTGCGATTTGGTAGGTCTGATTCTGCTTGTCGTTTCTGCTGATTTAAAGCTCATCATCTTTGTTTCTTCACGTGTTTTGTCATTTTTTTTTAATGGTGAACTCATAATCGGTGCATCTTCATCTCTAGGAGCCCCCCACCGAGGCCGGGTGGGGGGAGGATTGTGTTTGCTTCTGTTCGGCCCTGGGCAGAGGTCTGCTTGAAACCCAGTTCTCAGCCAGGGGGGTTTGAAGGTCCTAGACCATCCAAAACCAGCTCCAAAGTCACACAAGGTCTGGCCTGTATCATAACCTCTCAGGGAATCCTTCGTTCTACCTCCAGCCAGAACCAAAGCCAAGTCAGCAAGACTCCTCACCAGCTCTCTAATTAACCTTCCTCGGAGGGCAGGTCCTCGGGCCTGATACTTCACTTATGGGGGCAGACCCTCTGCTCGCCTCCAGCCCATCCATCATGCGGAAGCCCACCCAGCAAGAGGCCAGCTGGGAGAGGCCATCCTAAGCTGTATGGGCAAGAGGTACTGGTCACCTCAGGAAGAGGGCGACACACGGCCTGTGGAAGGTGTTTCCTGACATCACAGCCAATGACATTTCACATTGGCACCGCGCAGTCTTTATTTAATTGCAATTTATATTTACTGACTTATAAAAGCTCATCTCCATGTCTCTAAAATGACCATATCCCCATGTTGGAGCAGAATTCCTAAAGGGGAACCAAACGAGAGCACGCATCCTTAGGCTATCCTCATACCTCACTTGAGCATCTTTTGGTGTTGAATTAGAGTAGTTTGATCAAAGAAAGACCTTTAATCACCTTCGTTCAACTTCGGAAGGAAATCTGAGACTGCTTTGAGTGTTACTAGGAACCCACGATGGCTTCTGTTTACGTGAAACGAGGCTCTTCTGGTTTCCAGTGACACTGAGTCGAAATGCCGCCTGCAAATTGAGGGGTCTCTCCTGCTTCCCCTGGGCCCACGGCTCCTGTGGTGCACTCTCTCCTCCAGCGCCAGCTCTGCCATCCCCCAGGGTGCACGCCCCCTACCCCGACCCTTCAGGCCTGGGGTGCTGCGGGGCAGAGCAGCCCTCCTTTGCTGGTCCCAGGAGGCCATGACACCTGTTGGTCTCAGCCCACCTCCCCACTTCTTTACAAACAATCCACTCGTGCGACCCTGCCTGTCAGTCCCCCCCGAGGGGCCGTCTGTGCCCTGCCCCTGCCAGGAGGGCGACTCCACATCCCTGGCGCTTCCCCTGGAGGACCAGGGGGTGCGGGCCACATGGCTGTCACCCCCAGGGCCCCGGCACACGCCATCCGTCCAGGGGGGTCTTCTCAGTGAGACTGACCATGAGTGGGTAGGTCCTGGTTGGGGAGTAGGTTCTCAAGGGATTTAATCCTTGACTAGATGTCAGGGCTCCCAGATGAGCGCGCCGTCCACACCTGGCCACATCCCTGCATGTGAGGACAGGAGCAGAGCCACCTGGCAGGGGACGGCTGCCTGGCCTGTGGTCACCCAGTCCACATGTGGCTGGGAGGGGATAGGCCCTGCCGACACGCCCTCGGTAGCCGCAGCAGTTACAGGCCCTCATGGGGAGGGCGTGGGGGTGTGGGATAGAGGAAACCGGCTGCAGCCATCTTGCACCTGCTCCTGTCCGGATGACTCCAACTACCAGTTTTATCCCCAGGGCTCTGCTTCATTGGCTGAGGGCTCCGCGGGAAAGGTCAGGGTGCTGGGACCCTGCTGCCCACACCTCTGCCGGGCCAGTGCCCCCCCCGCCACCCGCCCAGGATGGGGCTGGAAAACCATCTCCATTGCCTGCGGGGCAGCTCCCACCAGTGAGTCACCAGCCTGTTCTAGTGTGCTAGCTGCCGGAATGCAGCACACCACAGATGGGTTGGCTTTTAATAAAAGGGGATTTATTTCATTAGTTCTTCAGAGGAAAGGCAGCTAACTTTCATCTGAGGTTCTTTCTTATGTGGGAAGAAGGCACAGGGTGATCTCTGCTGGCCTTCTCTCCAGGCCCCTGGATTCCAACAACTTTCCCCGGGGTGATTCCTTTCTGCACCTCCAAAGGCCTGGGCTGAGCTGCGAGTGCTGAGATGAGGTGTGCTGAGCTGCTTGGGCTGTGCTACGTTGAGTCTCTCATTTAAGTACCAGCCAGTTAAGTCAAACGTCATTCATTGCAGCAGGCACACCTCCTAGCCGACTGCAGATGTAATCAGCAACAGATGAGGTTCACATGCCATCGGTTCATGTCCACAGCAACAGAACTAGGCACCTTCACCTGACCAAGTTGACACCTGAATCTAACTACCACAATGCCTTTACCTTTCCAGGAAAGTTCTTAGGCTGGAAAATTGCTTTGATTTGTCCCAGACAAGTGCTCCTGGCTCAGGGTGAGAGGACCATCTCAGACTTAGCTTGAGGCCACACAGGGCAGGTGACAGTCTCTAACCTGGCCAGAGGCTGACTCGACACCTGATGGCCTGGTGAGGTTTGGGGCAAGGCAAGAAATCTCGCTGGACGTAGGTGAAAAGCAGGTGTGTTAATACTTCCTACAGGGCGGTTTCCAGGTTAACAGAGATGGATGCAAAATCTCCTTCAAAAAGCCAATACTTGATCAATATAACTCAATTATCGCTATCATTATTTTTATTGCTCTTAAAACCATTCGCCATGCACTGCAGGAAATATTAACACAGCCCAGGGACGACTCACCTGAGCTGCTGCAGCTTTGTGGCTCACCCTCTACCAGCAGGTCAGTTCTTGCCACGCAGAGGGGTCTCTCGCCCCTAGGGGGCTTCTGCCTGTTCATCACTGCGGTCCAGCTGGCCGCACCCCCCACCCTATAGCACCAAACCCTGCACCTCACATCCACCCGAGGGGGCCCTGGGGAGCACAGGCTGTCCTCTCCTGTCCTCGGCCCTCTTTGCCCTCTGGTCCCGGGCAGTTGAAGTCCCTTGCTCGGGCCCCAGAAGACCAGCAAGGCCGGGGGGCTGAAGCGGGCTGCCCCCCGTGGTCCCCCAGGGAGAGCCCAAAAGCAGGTAGCCATGAGAGGCTTCCTGTGCCCGGGGGCTGGCCGGGGTCAGCGGGCATCCCGCCGGCTCCACCTGCCCGCTGTCTGCAGGACATTCACAGGATCCAGCAGGTCACGTACCCCTGAACCTGATGGAGAGACAGGTTGTGTTCTGGGCATTCGCCTGCTCCCCCACTTCCACCCCCCAGTCCAGCAAAATGATCCCTTCTAAAGCCCAACATGGAATATTTGCAAACAATTAAATATGCCCTGGGTTGTTTTAAAATAATGTACCTTTCGTTTTCAGTGCCAGCCAGCCTTTATTTCTATTTCAATACAGGCCTTGGAGAGTTTGAGCTGCTGGGGTCCCTGCGTCGCGGGGTCTCTAGTCCTAGCAGCCAGGGCCTCTGCAGCGCTGGCCAGAGCGAGGCCGGGAGAGCTGCATTGCCTTGGCCTGTGGATTGGAGAAGCCAGGTGGCTCAGAGGCACCGCTTCCCATCGGCTGCTGGCCCAGCCCCTGCGACTTGGGTACCACCATCGGATCCAGCCTCGTTGCTGGTCATCAAACTCCCCGCCTAGCGACAGAGCTTCGTCTCTTCCCCTGGGGGAAGTTTCTGCCTGGTTTCCTGTCTCCTACCCGATTCAGAGTATTTGCGTTTTTTGTAAGGGAGACCAAGGGGATTTCCCAGAGCAGACCGGTGATTATCTTTTAAGATGTAAATGGGTATTGTGAAACCCTGGAAGGAGATGTGAAAAGGGAGAGAAACCTTTCCCACTGGGTCACCCTGGCTGAGAACTTGGGAATGTGTCCTCGGGAAACTGCATCTGCGGATGGCGCAGGTGGGTCCGTTCTGCAGCAGAGAATGTGCCTCTTTCCATCTGTCTGCTGCCCATGGAGAGGTCATTTCACTGGTTTCTATTACACATGATGAAAAACTTAGAAAGTGAGTAAAATCAGAACTAAGGGGAAATATCCACATAAGTCCCTGCCACCCAATGAAAAGCAGCTCTAAGTTTTTGGTGTATTTCCTTCCAGTCATTGCATCTCACACACCCCTGCCCCCATAAGGTGAATGCTGGGTGCTGGAGGGATCCAAACAAGTCCTTTTTAAAAATAAAAATAAAAACAGGAGTGTGAAAGTATGTGTGTATGTAGTTTTATTTGGGGGGGCCGGTGAGTGTTGAAATATTGGATATCGATAACCTATAGTCCCAACACCAACGGAACAAGGCAATCAAAATGAGATAATGTGAGGAACACTTGCTTACAAAGGGCATGTTTACAGAGCTGTGGGGACATGAACTTGACAGATGGTGCAAATAAATAGCTGCTCCAGGGTGAGGGAGAGGGGTGGGAGGCTGGGAGGCTGGCAGCGCTGCAAATAGGGGTTCAGGTCGAGTTCCCGGGGCTTCCCTCTGGAGGGGGAGCTCACAATGCCTTCCCACTCCTTCCCAGATTGTTTGGAAATTTTGCAAAATGAACACATTTTAGCCAAGATCAGATAAGCCCAGGTCTCTTCCCACTCGGGTTTCAGCGTCCCCTCCGGCACATTTCACCGTGGTTGGCGGTGCAAGCCGCGCACAGGTGTTTCCTATTCATACTTTTGTCTTCTTTTCCTTAAAGACGGCCACCCAAATTGTGCAGCCTCCAGGCCGCACAGCCCCTGGACTCGCGGCAGGAAGAGTGACCGGAGCTGGCTGCTCTGGAAGGGAGCCCGGGCGCGGGCGGGAGGGCAGGGCGGACAGTCCCCCTTGGCTGCCTGGGCTCCGGGCGGGGGCAGATGGGGAGGCGGCAGGGGAGGGGGCACCCGGGGGAGCCCCCCACACGCATCCTACCACCTGGATAACCACCGCTGACCTGTTGGCACATCTGTGCTGAATGTGGCTAAAACGGGCAAGTTTGGGCTTGTATATATGTTACTAGAATAAAAAGTTTTTCAAAAAAGTCACATAGGACCGTACAACATGGTGAACCCGAAGTTAAATCATGGACTGCAGTTACCAGAACACTTATTAAAACGTTCTTTCATGGATTGTAACGAACACATCACCCTAATGCAAGGTGTCAGCCAAAGGGCAGAATAGGGGCGCTCGATTTTCTGCATGAGTTATCTGTAAACCTACAGCTTCTCTAATAAAGGGGGAAAAAAAGGGAAATCTTTAATGGTGCTTTAGGCAGAAAAGACCTGGGGAAGCCAGAAAACTAGCAGAGAGAGAAAGCGGACTTCCTTGTGGCCACGCCTGGGAGGGCATCGGCTGCATGGGCAAATGCGGTGGCGGCCCCGAGCAGAACTGCGTGAAGGTACAGGGGAGTCCCTGGCTGATCCTGAGATCAGGAGGAAAACCTTTCACTGGACACACTCAGGGCATTTACAGGACCAGCCCCTGCCTCACAAGGGATGGGCAGAGGCCTGAGGGGCCAGGGGGAAGGGGCTTCTGGAGGGGCTGATGCTGGAAGCATCTGTTGCTGCAAAGTGAGCAGGAAGTGTTTCCAAAAAAGAAAGATTTCAGATAAAGAAAGCGTTTCCTTGGCAATGTTTTAATGATTTCATCTCCCCATGCTGCAGTCATGTAGGGAAAGCTATCCTGCACTGCTATTAGCAAACCCGTTTGTGGATGACATTGCTCAGAAAATTCTTTCACGCCTGCTGCCTGAAATGGGGTCCAGGACACTTGTTCCGGGGTCTTTTCTCTGGGGACAGCAAGGGTGAGCCAGGCTGAATCTCCAGGGACCCCGGAATCTGAGCTGGAAGAGAAATGTGTGGTTTGAAAACACCCCAGGTGGCTCTGAAACTGCTCCCTCTGTCTCCGTTCTGGGGAAGCAGGTGACTGGGGAGCTGTCCCTCTCCTGAGGGGCCACTAGGCCTTGTACATTTTCGATAAATAACTCTAACGTGACTGAAGCTGGTCAAAAGCCAGTGCCCACCGATCTAAACGGACAGCCTGGACCCTTCAGGTAGCTGCGGATTCTGAGTGGGGGGCCTGGGGGGACACGGGGGAGGAGAGACTGGGGCTCCAGAGGGTGAGGTCTGGGAGCAGACGGGGACACAGGCTACCCCGCCTGTGAGCCGGGGCCGAGTCACCTAGAGAATGACTCCTGAAACAGGGCTGGAGCGATGGGCAAGAAGAGAAGGGAAGTCGGAAGCAGATAGGACCAGCAGCTGTCAGGAGCAGCTGGCACCCCACGGCTGAGACAGGAGCACATGAGGACAAGCCCCTGCCCGCCAGGCTGCGACGCAGACCTCCCAGGAGAGGGCGCGGCCAAGGCTCACGGATGGCACAGGAGGTGCCCTGCTGTCCCGCCAGGAGGGCTTGCTGGGAATCTGCCCTCCGGGCTCTGGGGATAGCTGTTCTCAGGGAGGTGTCTGACTGCGGGCATTCTGCTACAAAACCTACCAGGAGGTGCCGGGAAAGCTGCCAGACCCCGGGGGCTGCAGGCTGCCATACACTGCAGGAGCACAGTCCACACCACAGGAGCAGGCACTGGGAGGCTTGGTGTGCTGGGAGTGGGTGCTGGGGACACAGTCCACACTGCAGGAGCAGGCACTGGAGAGGCTGGGTGTGCTGGGAGTGGGTGCTGAGGACACAGCTCACACTACAGGACCAAGTACTGGGGAGGATGGGTGTACTAGGAGCGGATGCTGAGGACAGAGTCCACACCACTGGGGCAGGCAGTGGAAAAGTTGGGTGTGCTGGGAACGGGTGCTGGGGACACAGTCCACACTGCAGGAGCAGGCCACTGGGGAGGCTGGGTGTACTGGGAGCAGGTGCTAGGGACACAGCCCACACCGCAGGAGCAGGCACTGGGGAGGCTGGGTGGGCTGGGAGCAGGTGCTGGGGACACAGTCCACACTGCAGGAGCAGGCCACTGGGGAGGCTGGGTGTACTGGGAGTGGGTGCTGGGGACACAGTCCACACCGCAGGAGCAGGCACTGGGGAGGCTGGGTGTACTGGGAGTGGGTGCTAGGGACACAGCCCACACTGTAGGAGCCAGACTCAGGGGGAGCTGCCTATGCTGCAGGAGTTTGGTGCAGAGAAACCACTTGTGCGGCAGGAGCTGGGCACCTAGGAAGCTATATACACTGCAGGAACCGGATACTGGAGAAGCAGTGGGTGTTATAGGAGCTTGGGGAGGTGGTGCACCTGACCAAGGAAGCAAAACCTTTCCTTCTGCAATGTCTCTCTGGCACCCTCTACTGACAAAGCGTAACATTACAGCTGTAAAAGTAAAAGTATTTAAAGGGCCCAGATCGATTTTCACAGCGCAGGCAAACACGTGAATTTATTTGGAGTTGAGAGACAATAAATCAGTTAAGTGTCATGGAAGGTTTCAGTGAGTGTCAGCTTTGGGAGGGACTTTAAAGGTCCAATATTCCAAACACCCAGAGAAAAGGAGTTCTCTGTACTTTACTCGAAAATTGTAAGTTTATGGTTGTTTCCAAATAGAAAGGAAAGAAGGAAGCAAAGGAAGGCAGCGGGGAGGGTCTCCCTTACAAATTTTACCTTCAGGGTGTTTTAAGTTCTTTAGGGATATTTTCAAACACAGGTGAACATGAGGATATTTAACTCTATTAGTCCATGTAAATTTTGAAATCTTAAAACCCATATCAGCTGAAGTAATTTTATTAGATATACGAAAATTTTTATTCTTTGATTGCCTTCAGGTTTAGAATTTTTTTTTTTTGAGCTGGGTCGCTCTTAGGCTTTGACACTAAATCTATATTTATTGACGTTTCAGGAGCATGAACTCACAGTACTTTAGAATGTTGCCAAAGTTTCAGAAAAATGAGACTTAGGTTTGACCCGAGGTACTTGGTATCTCATTAGGCCCTCCGTGCTTTGATACATTCCTAAGGCAGAAGTTTCCTGGACTCAATCAGAGTCCAAAAAACATTTTTTTTTCTGTGCCAGATGTTAAATTGAAGTGAAAGTAGAGAAAGCAGTGCTACCCTCAGAACTTTGTAGTCAAGCCTTTCATTTTTCTTTAATAAGTCAAAAGCCAAGAATGAAATATTTCAAACCCAAAGAACCGCACAGCAAATAAAATAAAGGGCATCAATAAGATCTAACAAATGTGACCATTTTACCCAAGAAGTAAAACCATCATAATGACTCTGCACCCCCACTCCGTATTCCCCTCTCCCCCTGCCCAGGGGTGACACTACTCTCAAGGCGGGGCATACATTTTCCTCCATGGATGCAGGCTTTCTGTGGAGTTCCACAAATGACGTGTACTTTGTATGTACGTGCATCACTCTGTATGTACATTTTGCAACATGCTTTTCTATTAAAGTAAAATTTTTAAAAGGAAAAACAAAGAACATTAGTGTTTCTAATTTGATGAGTCCCTAACCAAGATTTAGGACATCTCCATCCTCCCAGAAAGTTCCTTCCAGTCAATCCTTATCCCTATAGGAAACCAATATTTTGAGGTTTTCACTGTAGATTAATATAACTTTAACCCCACCCGTTTGAGTATAGCCTTGACGCAACACGATGTTTCTGAGACCCACCCGTGTTGTTGCGTGTTCTGGCAGTCCACGCTTTTTTGGTGGTGTGGAGCAGGGGCCCACCGAGTCACCGCGCCCCGTTCCCCAGGGCGGCGATCTGGAGCTGTGCGTCTCTCCAGAAAAACCACGTTCTAGATGTGATCCACTCCTGTGGGCCTGAGCCTGTTGCGCATAGAAGCCTCTGATGAGGTTCCTTCCGGTAAGGCGGCCCCCGTCGGGCTGGGTCTTAATCCTACTTCTGGAGTCCTTTATAAGCAGCATGAAATCCAGACAGAGGGAAAACCTGGAGACACTGCCACCTACCTTGCCCCGTGACAGAGGAACCACAGCTCGCTGGAATGCCAGTCCTGGGAAGAAGGCAGCACCTGGCTGCCACTCTGAATTGGACTTCATTTGTTAGACTCAAATCTTGTGAGCAAACAACTTCTCACTGCATAGCCCAGCTGATTTCATGGTATTTGCCTTTCCAGCCTAGGAAGGGAGTCACCCAGTTAATGCAGATGAGTGGTTTCCAGGTTTTGGCTCTTATGAATAAAGCCGCCATAAATATAAACAGGTCTTTTTTTTTGGGTGGAGGTGTGTATAGGATTTTACTTATTTCTGTTAAATATTTAGGAATGGACTTGCTGGGTCATAAAGCAGATACGCTCTTAAAAGAAAACAGCAAACAGCCCTCCTAAGCAGTACACTATTTTATTTTGTATCAGCAGCATCTGAAGTTTCAGTGCTCCACATTCTCACCAGCGTTACGTGTTGTGTGTATTTCAAAAGGTAGTCACACTAGTGGCTGTGAAATGGTTGCATTTTCTTGATGACTAAATTTGTTGAGAAACTTTTCATATGTGTGTTGGTCATTCCTATGTTTTCTTTTGTAAAGTTTCTGTTCAAATCTTTTTCCCATTTTAAAAACCAGATTGTCTTATATTATTCATTTGTAGGAGTTCTTGATATATTCTAGATACAGGTCCTTTGGATATTTTCTCCTGGTCTGTAAGTTCCCTTTTCATTTGCTCAGTGGTGTCTTTCGATAGGCAGGAGTTTTAAATTTTGATGAAATCTAGTTGATAATTTTTTTCTAAGAAAAACGATTATTAACAATCTTTTCCTACCCTGAAGTTTTGAATCACAAAGTGTGAGTTCTCCAACTTCATTCGTTTTGAAGATGGTTTTAGCTATTTTTAGTTCCTTCACATTTCCATAAGAAGTTTGAAATCAACTTGCCAGTTTCTACAAAAGAACCTGTTGGGATTTTAATTAGGACTACATTGAATATATAGACCAATATGGGGAGAACTGACATCTTAACAGTATGGAGTCTTCCAATCCATGAGCATGGTATAACTCTATTTATTTTGGTCTTCTTTAGTTTCTCTCAGGGTTATTTTTGTTGTTTTCCATGTAAAAGTTCTCATATGTTTTCGTTATCTGTATTCTGATGCATTTTTCTGATTTCTTTTTTTTTTTTGCATGGGCAGGCACCAGGAATCGAACCCAGGCCTCCAGCATGGCAGGTGAGAACTCTGCCTGCTGAACCACCGTGGCCCTCCCTGTATTTTGACATATTTTGTAAGTTTTGACACTATTGTAAAGGAATTTTAGGATTTCATTTTCTAATTGTTTGCCAACTTTGGTGGTTTGAAACCGTATGTACCTCAGAAAACCACGTTCTTAGAGCCAGTCCATTCCTGTGGACTCTTGATGGGGCGACTTCAGTTAAGTGTGGTCCAGGGTGGGTCTTAATCCTCTCACGGGAGTCCTTTATAGACGGGATGAACACGGAGAGGAAAAGAGAAGGCCACGGAGTCAAGAAGCTGAAAACAATGAAACCTGGAGAGAAGGAAGAGACCAGCCAATGCCATCATGAGCCCTCCCATGCCATGTGAGAGATGAGTCCGGAGACACAGAGGCTGGTCTTCAGGAAGACACCATCGTCTTGATGATGCCCTGATTTGGATATTTTAATGGCTTCAAAACTGTAAGCTAATAAATTCCCATAGTTAAAGCCAATGAAGTTCATGGTATCTGCTTTGAGCAGTTTAGCAAACTAAAACCACTGACATATAGAAATACAATTTTAATATACAGACTTCATATTCTATAACCTTTCTAAGTGCACTTATTAGTTCTTAAAGTTGTTTTGTATATTTGTCAGGATTTTCTATTTAAGTAATCATGACAACTGCTATAAAAGTAATTTTACTTCTTCCTTCCCAATCTACAAGCCCTTTATTTTTTTTTTCCTACTGCATTAGCTAGAACCTCAAGTACAATATTGAAAGGAAGTGGCAAGAAAGGATATCTTTGCTTTATTCTCAATTTTAGAAGTAAAGTCTTTATTTTTTCACTAAGTATGATGCAAGCTGTTAAGTATTCAGAGATGCCTTACAGCAGACTGAGGAAAATGTCTTTTATTCTAAGTGTGCTGAGAGTTGCTGTTATGAATTGTTTCTGAATTTTGCCAAATGCTTTACTTTGTTAATTTAGTGAATTATATTGAATGATTTTTCAGGTATTAAACCATCCTTGCATTTCAAGGATAAAATCCAGTTAGTCATAATGCATTATTCTTTGTATATATTGTTGAATTTGATTTGCTAATTTTAAAAGGATTTTTATGTCTATGTTCATGAGTAATATTGGTCTGTAATAGCCTTTCCTGGTAATGCTGAGTTATTCCCACTTTCGGTGTGTATAAGTAGACCTTTCACTAGGTACATATGTGACGTGCAACTGTTGGCTCATAGGGTAGGCATATGCTCAACGTTAGTGAATACTTCTAAGGAGGTTGTGCCAATTTACACCCCCTTCAAGGCACGCTATAGCTATTCAGGGTGTGGCATGTGAGCTATTTGTTAGTAGTCTTCAAAGAAGTAAGTCCAGAAATTGAGAGCTCATACTTGGAAAGTTTTATGGAAATTTAACATACAAATACTTGATCAGTGGACTTGTCTTGCTGAACATATTGACCAGTTCAGTTATTGCCAAGTTTGCATGATGAGGCACAAGAAAATTAAAAATCTGGTCCTTTACCACATATAGTTTGAGAAGCCCAGGCAGAGAATTCTGGTATGAGAATTCTGGTTATTCCACAGCCTCGCCAATATTCAGTACTTTTCAGTTTAGCCTTTCCAGTAGGTATATAGATATATGACAATTTTAATTTGCATTTCTCTGATAATGAAGGAAATTGCACACTTATGCATCTGCTTTTTGGTGATCTAGCTATCCTTTGTGTGAAGTCGCTACTCAAGTCCTGTCCATCTTCCAGGCATATGTTTTACATTTTTCTAAAACATTCATCTGGGGCCTTTTCCTAATACCCACCACCTATGTTTATGATGAAGAAGGGGAGTGAGATATGGGGAGGGCGAGAAACTGATTGAAAAATGAGATCTACCTGAATTTATTCGTTTAATTTCTGTCTAAGCCCCTACTGTACTCTAAGCATGGTGAGGGGCAGTGGGCAAACAGCAGAAAATAAGACTGCAGGCACATTCTGTTACTAAGTTTCTCAGCAACACAAGGAGGACAATAACAGCACCCTCTTTTTCAGATTCTAGTGCGGAGAAGATGAACGGTAAATGAAAACCTCAGATGGCGGCATGTGCTATGAAGAAACGGAAATAGGGCAACAGAAAGCGACTGACTGGGAAGGCAGAATGATTTGACTGCGGTGAGTAGAGAGATTTTTCTGAAGAGAGATTTTTCTGTTTAAGCCAACATCAGAACTATGAGAAGGAGGCAGCCCCGTAAGAACCACTGGAAGAGCACTGCGGAAGAGAGGGCATCATGTGCTAAGGTCCTGAGGTGGGAACAAGCTGAGCTGAGCATCTTCATTAGAGATACGGTATGATGGATGCTGAACATGGGAGACACTGAGGTGCTCTGCTCGAGATCCCCTTGGAACCCCTTAGTTTCCTGTGTGCCCTTCCCCCACCTTTAATGCCAGTTGAACCCCAAGGTTTGCAGCATAAAATAATCTTTGAGAGACAGCCCTCAGGTTCCTGGAGTGGCTCTGCCCACACAGGTGGGAACGGGAATTTGGGGGTTTGTGTCCCCCACCCTCCCATCCAGCCCCTCTTTGCCAGTGGTGAAGGCTGTGGAGGACAGACACCCAGCAACCCTGCCTCACGCTGGACACACTCGGGGCTCATTTGGGCTTCAAAGAACCATGTGGGATCAGACCACAGCTGAGACTGAGCCTGAAATCATACCCGTGCTTGTCCTTTGCCCCTTCCCTCTCTAGTGTCTGCTGAGAGCCCATCCTAATAAATCAATTGCACCGAATCCTCTGCTTAGGGTCCGTTGTAGGGAACCCAACGTCAGATACCTTGATATACTTTTTGAAATGTCTTTTGACTTTTAAGAGCATGTCTTCTGTGATACTGAATAAGTGAATATGCTATGAAGTCGAGACATACAAGCCCGGGCTTGAATCCCTTTTCCCTCAGACAAGTTACCTATGCTTGCTGGGCCTTAGTTTCTCAGTAACAATGGGACCATAACAGCACCCCTTTTTCAGCTGCTGGGAAGATAACATGAACAAACGAATGTAACACTCAGCAGAGACATGCAACCAACACACACTCAGACTGAACTCTTAGGAAGCCTTCCCAAATTTCATTGAAGACCCCATAAACTGTTGCAAGCCAGGGGTTGTGCATTTGCCATATTGTGCATTGCTGGAACTTGGGGACGTGACTGGAGAAGGAAGAGAACAAGCAGCTCTGATAGGATCCTGTACCCCTCCCATTGAATGCTGACAGGCACCTGGCAAGAAAAGCAGGTCCTATTGCAATTATTTTGGAGAAACGGGACTTACAGTCAGGGTTTAGAATCAAATCTGTCTGGATGTGGCCCAACTGGGTCTGCCCGCCCATAGGGCTCTGCATCTGTTATTCAGGGGGAAAGGCCAGTCCCAGCTGGAATAACTCCTGCAATGCCGAGCCCCTACATGATAAAGCTTCTTCATGGGACACAAGTCCAGGAACGGACAGTGTCTTGAGAGGCATCGTCAGGTTGCAGGGAAGACTCCGTCTTGGGCAAATCTCCTTCCCTGGTATAGCGAGCGTCTCTGGGACCACACTCAGCATCGCCAGGAACCCAATTCTCCCCATTCTAGCCGCGTACCCACTAGGAGCCAGAGACCCTGCCTGCTGGGCGCTGATCCCTCCAGGACACCAGCTCTCGAGGGTTGTGGGGCATCAGGCCCCATGAGGCTGGGGAAAGCAGAGCTGCAGAGGATGGCCTGCTTGGGGTGTGGGGGGTGGGGGAGAATTGGGGTGTGGGGGTTGGGGGAGAAGCCCAAATGCAGACCCATGGCCGGGAAGAAGAGGTGTGCTTGGCTGAAACCCCTTCCTCATCCCTGCACTAGCAGAACGCCTCCTGGAACTTTGGTTTCCATTTCTGCCCGGCAGCGCTAGAAGCCAGAGCCCAGTGGCCGCCTTGGCAGAGTTTCTTATCAGGGGTGACCAGACCCATTCCCACCAGAACGACTCCTTGTGTGTGACTCTCCCCTGCAAACACAGTCCTTCCAAAAGCTGGACAGGGACGTGGCCTGCAGCAGACTTAGCAATTTGCAAAGAAAAATCTCAGGTCCTAGAGCAACACCATCTTTCCCTGCAAAGCAGTGCTTGCTTCCCTCTAATTTTCCCCCAGGGCTGGTTTCTGGGACAGAGGCTGACACAGGGAGAACTCTCTGGAATCAGTGCCAGACTGTCATGGGTTTCAGGCCTCCTCCCACCCCAGGGGGAGCGCCCAGCTTCCCGCTACCAGGGTGGAGCCCAGTAGTTAACCCCACTGTTCCACTGCGCCTGCTCCTGGGGCTGCAACCCAGGCAGGCTGCATCGGGGCCAGGTGGGGCGGCCACTGAGAAGACCTCCAGGTAAGAGGAGCAGCCCCCAGTCCAGGCGGCTGCAAGGAGGGACCAGAAGTCCCCGTGCCCTAGTCTTGGCGTGCTGGGGGTGGGGGTGGGCTCCTGTGTGGGGCTGTAGGAGTACTTTGTGGAGGCCCTGGTCCCCTGCCCAGCCCGGCGGCAGAGCCCTAGAAGCTTTAAAAAAAAAAAAAAAAAAAAAAAGCAGCTGCTTTGCATTTTCCTTCCTCCCCCTTAGCAACTGCATCCTGTGCAGATTCTCATCGGTGTCTTTTCTTTTAAAGAGCATACACTTAGTTGAGAGCAGATTCAAATCTCTCTTCGCTTTCATCTGGGAACCACGCCTGCTTTCTCCAAAGAGTAGGCTGAGCTTGGGTCCTACAGAGGAGGTCTCTGCTCAGGCGGCAGGTACATTTACATCGGGCTCAGATACATGCTCACCCGCAAAAAGAAAACAGGAACCAGAAAAAGCTATGAAAGTATTCCGGTGACCGCGTCCTGGTGGCTTGTCACTGGGGCCGGCTGCAGTTTTCTTGAAGCAGCACTTACCTTGGGAGTTTGGATGTGTGTCTCTGGGTGCCGATGTGACACCAAGAATAATCGGGCCAGTTCTTTGATGACAGTGAACCAGAGTGGGTCAGGAGAGGGTGGGGACGTCTGGCCCCGGCAGGTCAGCTCCGGCCGAGGCCTCGGGATGACAGCTGCGTGCCCATACCTCCCCTTTGGGAGGGTTCTCTACTGCCCTCTGCGGCGAGGAGAAACATGGGAAGTTTTGGTGCAAACAAAATATTTCCATCGTGAGGGCTTTTCTCCGAAAGGCTTTCCAGCTTGCTGGAGTTTGGCCTTACAGTCCTCCAGTTTCACATCTGGCTGCCTGCTGTTATTTTTAGTAGAAGTATAAAAAAGAATCTCAAAAAGTGTTATTGGGAGAAAGTGCGAAAACGGCTTGTGCCTTTACCCACATACTCTACTGTCCTTACAGAATCCAGCACAATCTAAAAGCAAAGCACAAGCAAAAGCTTTCATACATATAAATATTTATTTTTATATATTGCACATTACTCTGGGGGGAGAAAAGCTACAATAAGCATGGTCTTAAAAGTAAAAGTTTCATTAGAAAAAGTAAGAGTTTGTTTTATGGTTGATTTTCTAAATGGTGCATTAGGAGTTGAAAATGACATCTAACACTTTCTGAGTTTGAATTTCCCCATGGACAGAATTTTCAGCAATACCCTTGGAGAGAAGAATGCTGATTTCAATTAAAGAGAAACGTTTGCTAACCTCAGCAAGAAGACATTATCAAAAGACATTTTTCAAACCCTTAATGTGTGCCTGGCACTGGGCCAGAGGTTTAGAACATTTTGATTAGATGCCTGAGGTCCTTTACAAATGGAATTATTTAAATAAAAGCTATTACAAAGGCTCCTTTCCCCCCTTTGGGATATCTGATATGGTACCAATGCATTGCTCACCCCAAAACTGTTACTTCTGTTTTGGAGGGATTATAAGAGAAAACCTAGGCTTAATAATGCAAACTGAAGTTCAGAAGTTCAGAGCTATTTGTCTTGGGAGCAAAGTCTTCCCTAAAGCCAGGAAGCAGTCCAGGGAGCTCTTGGTGTTAATTGGGATTATTACAGATATACCTGAAGGCCAGATAAATATTTGAAGATTTTGCAAAGTGCTAGGGCTTCTTTGCAGTTCTGCGAACGTTCCCCTCCCCCCCCTGCTTTCCCCGCCCCCACTCCGGGCAATGTGGCTTCCTTTGACTTTATAAATGAAGGAAGGCTGGGGTTTCCCAAGAGTGCACTTGTGTGTGGACAGCTTTTGCCGGAAACACACAGGCCAAGGCTTACGGGGTGTGTGTGTGAGTGTGTGTGCGTGCGTGCACGCGTGTGGGGGGGCGGAGGGGAGGGCGGGGACGAGGGGAACGGAGCTGCCACCTAGAGGCGCCTTGCTGAAGTGTATATAACGCAGGTCCGCAGCCCGGCCAGCTCACAGCTCCCCAGCACGGCGCCGAGCTCCGGAGCCAGGCAAGCCGGAGCCCCGAGGTAAGGAAAGGGCGCTCGTTCCTGTCCCGCAGCCCTGCCGGGGAAGGAGGGGTGGTGTGGGAGAGGAATGCAGGAGGGGTTTCTGCTCTGGAGCGGAACGGTCTTTTTCAGAGGCCTTTTGAAACATCGCGGAGATGGGGCTTGAAGTCTGCGGGTTTCTGAGCAGAGTCTGCGGCGGCATGCCTGCGCTGCAGCGTGCGTCTGACCCTTGGGGGGCTTCACTTTGCTCTGCAGAAAGCAAAGGGCAATACAGCCTGAAGGCGCTGGTGCAGGGAGCTCTCCGTGAGTATTCGCTGAATTCAGGAACCTGGTGTTTGCTGCTCCGGGTAGGGAAGCTCAAGTAAGCCAGGAACTTTGCAAGAACAGGCTGCTCCTCCTGCGTGCTCGGAGTGGGCATGGGGATTTGCTGGCCCCGCTGCCTGCTTCTGGAATACTGATCGGGAAATAGAATGGACGGTAATTCTATAATTCCAGAAGGATGAACAGTTAATTAAGAGGCATCCTTAAGTGAAGCAAAAAAACTGTGCTGAAAATCTTTGTGTCTCCAGAATATATTTGAATTCAATGCTTTGGGGGAGTACCAGCGCCTGCAGTCCGGAAGCTGTGTGTTAAATGCAGCCTGGTCTTCTTGTCTCTGCATCCTTGCTGATCTCATTGGAGTATTTATTGTTCACCTAGAAAAAGGCACACAAAAAGTCTAGGATATTGCTAGTTAAATGTACACTTCAGGTAAAATATGACTTTTGTTCAGTTTTCTAAGCACGTATAAAGACCCAAAGGGTGATTGAGAGTCAGAGCTTTGGAATGAGGTCAGGAATGACCATTAGTCAAGACTTTGTAACTTCCAAGGAGAAGGAGAAATTGTACAAGTTAGAGGCCTGCTTGCTTTCCTACCTTCCTCCTTCCCT